>CAUYPK010089612.1:0-27496 GCA_963574355.1 Loris lydekkerianus | reverse complement strand
AACTTATCCACCTAAAATGAAAGACAAACAGCCACCCAAACCAAACAACCAAGCACGGTACCGGGGGACAATGGGGGGGGGGGGTGATTTTTTTTTTTTTTTTTTTTCCTTAGATGTATCCATGTATTCCAGTAGTTTTTTAAAGATATTTTTCATGGCCCATTGAATTATCTTGGTGCCTTTTTGCTATTTAAAAATTAACTGACATGTATCTGTGGGTTGATTTCTGGACTCTTACTTTGATTGTTCTTTTTATTTACCCTTGTATTAAAATATCATTGTTTTGATTCCTAAAACTTCATGATGGGTTTTGAAATCATACTGGGTAAGTCCTCCAAATTGCTAGGTCTTATTATGGCAACTGCTTATTTAGTTTTAAAGTAAACATGGTGACAACTCGAAATACTGTTGAGAATGCAGAATGATAGAAAATAATTTTTCTGGCTCGACACCCATAGCACAGTGGTTACAGCGTCAGCCACATACACTGCTGGCAGGTTCAAACCTGGCCTGGCCCAGCTAAACAATGATATCTGCAACAAACAGCCAGGTGTTGTGGTGAGTGCCTATAGTCCCAGCTACTTGGGAGGCTGAGGCAAGAGAATTGCTTAAGCCCAAGAGTTTGAGGTTGCTGTGAACTGTGATGTTGGCACTCTATGGAGGGTGACATGGTGAGACTATGTCTCAAGAAAAAAAGAAAAAAGAAAATGATTTTTCTTTTTTAATCTGTTGGTATAGCAAATTGCACTGATTTCAAGTGTTAAATTCCCCATGTGTTGAGAAAAACTACTTAATTTTTACATACCATCGTTTTTATATGTTGTTGAATTTTACTTACTAATATTTTGATGAGATTTTTTATATAAATGTTCATGAGGAATGTTGCTTCACTTTATTTCTTCTAGGCCTTATCAAGTTTTGGTAACACCATCATGCTGGCTTCATATAACAAGTTTTTCCTTCTGTATCTTTGAAAAAAAAATGTGTACGATTTGCATTATTTTCTCTTTAAATGGTTGATAATAATTCCTGCTGACATTCTGCTGGCAGTTCAAATTTAATTTCTCTGCAGAACTCTTTCATGTTTATATAGCTGCTTTTAAATAATTCTTTTGTAGTTTCATGATAAGATGTTTACATGTAGATTTATTTTCATTTTTCTATTTAGGACTAGCTAGTCTCTTTAAATTTGTTAATTTTGTTTTGGAAAGATTTTTTATCATTATCTTTTCAAATGTTTCTTCTCTCATCTTCATCTCCCTTAGAGATCCTAATTAAAAACAGTAGAACCTCTGGAAGTTGACCACCCAAGGGACGCAACATACAGAGATGGTCAACGTAAGGAACGAGGTCTACTCTACTGATAAGTACACGTCATATGTGTCCGATCTATGAAATCGGGTCAACTTGAGGAGGTGGTCAATGATGGAGGTTCTACTTAACACGTTTGACCTTTTATATACTTTCTCTTCTTTTCTGGAAAATCTCTTGTGCCTATTTTCCAGTTCACCGATTAGTCCTTTGCTACCTAACTACTAAACCTCTCCCTTGAGTTTTTCATTTAAAATATTGAATTTTCTAGTTCTAGATTTTTAGTTACATCTTTTAAAAAGTCTACTATGCCATGTTTTAGTTCTTAGTTCCTTTCTAAAATGTATAGGTCTAGTTCCTTTTCTTTATGCACACAAAAAGCATAGTTCTTTTATAGTTTGTATCTGTTAACACGCACATATACGTCCTACCTGATTTCCGTTGTTCCTACTGTCTTTAAACTCGTGCTAGCTGTTAGGTTGCCCCACTTCTTTACACCCTTCCATGTCTGATAATTCTATGTTGAACACTGATTTTAGAAACTTATTTGTAGATATAATTTAACATCTAATATAATATGATCTCTGAAGGGAATATTCACTTTTTCAGGAATTCATACACACTAGCAATGTGGAATTGCCTTAATATAATTTTATTACAATTTTAATCAAACTGAAAACTTCTGGTTCACTCAGTTTAGCATTGGTTTTTCATCTAGCTCTTACTTGTTCCAAATGTGTATTCACATTAAGCCGAAACACATAAGGTGGTTTGATCAGAATTTCCACACTTGATAAACCCCTAAACCTAACCTTTGTCCCCTACCTCTTTGATGCTGATACACATCCAACTCGGGCTAATTCTGGAAAAATGCTGCTCTTGCTACCTTCTGGACAATCCTCTTTGGAATTTTACTCTCTTGAGATTTTAGTCTAGTTATTCCTCAGCATGTTGTTAGCTCTTTGATGAGTTTTTCTCGTATGCCATCTAGCTTTTTTCATGTCAAAATTATTTAGTTCTGCATTTGTAGAAATAGGTATCCTGGGACCCCACTTTTAATCAAAAGCAAATTGACACAGTACTGAGAACACTCTACACTGATGAAATTAAATGTCTAAATTAAACATTAAAATGTATTTATCTATACACATTCTATTTCATTCATTCAATAAAAGAATAATATCTATACCAGATTTATTTCCTTAATGTTGGTGTATAACTTTCTCCTTACTCTGCTGGATTTGGTATATGGTCACTTGTTTCAAAATAATTTAATATCACCTTGGAAATACTGAGGGAAGAGAACAGGAAAGTATGAAGCCATATATTTACTTGAGTTGCACAGAGCTAACAAACTGGAGGCCCAGGAAAGCTTGTGATGTAGTTCCAGTCCAAACTTAAAGGCCTGCGAATAAAGGGAGTCAATGATATAAGTCCTGGTCTGAGTCTGAAGGCCTGAGAATCAAGTGCAAGGATGATGTCCAAGGACAGGAGAAGACGGATGTCCCAGCTCCACTGCAGAAGCAAGTCCAACCTTCCTACAACTTACTATTCTATTCAAGCCCTCAAAATACTGAATAGAGTCCACTTACTTTGGTGAGGAAGATCTTTTCTCAGTCTAACCGTTCAAATGCTAACCTCTTCCAGAAATAGCCTCACAGATACACCACAGAAAAATGCTTTTATCTGGGCATCCCTTAATCCAGTCAAGGTGACATATAAAATTAGTCATCACATGAGGATACCTTAAAAAGTGTTGGGAAAGTAGACCTCCTTGTGATCGGAGGGATTGTAAAATCATTTCCCAAGGGGTAGGGATAGGGGGAGGGATAAAGAACCTGGCACATTTTTGGCAATCAAATTTTCTGGGACCTACAAGGTAATAGAGAGAAGGGGTCAAAATAACATTACAATTATTTTACATGATTCTTCCCCTTTATTCTTACATATACCACATAATCATACCCTATTATTTACTCCTATAATTAAGTCTACTATTGATGAAGGAGATTATGGGGAAGAGAACAGCTAAAGAAGGATGAAGAAATATACAATCTCAAACCTACTTTTTTTTTTTTTTTTAACAAAATGTACTCTAGGAATTTTGTGTCTTTCCTGGTACAAAATATTTAATGTGGAATTTTCAGTTAGCTGAAGATTACCTAGTGCTACTCTCAGTTTAGCCTGAGCTAGAGCTGTGTTTCCTGGAGGCTGTGTCAAAAACTCAAATATATATATAAAGTCCAAGAGTATAAATATTTCTAGAACTTCTGTTTATAGATAAAAGAAGTGAGCAAAATCATGGCTGTTAAAGTGTCCTCAGGGGCACTTTCTGTGACATAATCTTCACAAGACTACCACCTCTAAATCTCTAATTGCCCATAAATGACTGATTATGGCTCAATCTTTTGGGGATTTATCTAAACCCTTCTTCAACCCATTTAAACTTTCAGCCAATACAATCTTTAGGGAGGATCAAGTTTTATATGCGTTTGGAGAGTTCCCAGCCCTTCAGATGTAATTATGCTCCCTTGAGTGCAATAGAAAAGCGTTTGGTACTCAAAGTTTTCAAATCCATTTACAGCAAATACTGCAGTTCCATAGCTTCTGTTAGAAGCAAAAAGAAAAAAGACTGTGTCTGTGTGTGTGTTTGTCTACTGGCTTTTCTATTTTATAAGATGAATTAAGATGATTTTCTCCTTAAAATTCTTTACAAACTTCATTAGTTCACCCATATTCTAACAAAGTTTGTAAACTTTCCTTTCTTCAGCTACAAAAAAGCAAAATTGTCCAACGCTTGCGTTTTTCCCATGTGCCCTCAGCTTTGGTACGTGAAAATAATGCAACAAGTTACCATTTCATAATTGTACTTTTATTTCTCCTTTTAAGTCATTTTCCATTTTTCTACTTTTGTAAATGTCCATTTAAAAACCCTCATAATTTCCTCACTTCCTGTGGGAGTTAATTGCTGCTAAGGATAATAATCAGGAAGAATACTGCAATGTATAATAATACAGTTTTCAGGATGCAGACTTAATTTGATAGCCAGAAATTTCAACTATAAAGTTTAAGTGGTAAAAAATAAATAAAAACAAACGCTCCAGCAGGTGAAAAGGCATTAGAGAATATTTCACGAGTGATCATTTGAAAAATGAATAATCACCCAGAAGGAGAATATATGTTAATATATGTATATGTATGTTAATATATATTCTTATTGAATATTGTATATACAATCAGCAATTCTGATGTTTTATATTTGAGGTACCTATAAATAATAATCTTTAGAGATCAGCCCATTTGTGGACTTTTTTTTAATTTTCATGTTTTGTTTGGAATATTGGATATATTATCAAAATATCAGGAATTTGGGCTGCAGGTCAGGGCTGGCTGCAGATTCACAGAAATAATATACTTACCATTCTAATACTTTGAAGAAAAAAACAATGATTTTCTCTTTTCATCTTGTTATTCTTCTCTGCTATAAATTATGTTGGAATAAGAAAAAAGCAAGTTATTATCGGTAGGAGCTAGGATATCTCAGAGGCAGAATTTTGCCACGTAAGTTTGATAAAAATGTGTTTGAAGATTCCTATCCTGGAAATAAATCCTTTAACATGCAAGTGATAAATCTGGCAGGAATTAAAACTCCACGTGTCAGAAAAGAGACCCTCTGCCTTTCACCCCACATTTGAACTGTCCCAGACTCTGAAAACATCTGGGTTACAAACTATTAAGAATTTGGCACATATGGCTCAAAGGAGTAGGGTACCGGCCCCACATACTGGAGGTGGTGAGTTCAAATCCGGCCCCGGCCAAAAAGGTGCCACCCCAACCTTATCTGATTTTTAAGATTGACTAGATTGGAAATGCATGAGCAGAGCAAAGAACATTTTGAAAAATGATCAATAATGAACCAAGTTGCCTTATCAGACAGCAAATAATAGTTAAAAGCAATACTATAGGGCGGCACCTGTGGCTCAGTGAGTAGGGCACTGGCCCCACATCGTGAGGGTGGTGGGTTCGAATCCAGCCTCGGGCAAACTGCAGCAAAAAACGGCCAGGCGTTGTGGAGGGTTCTTGTAGTCCCAGCTACTTGGGAGGCTGAGGCAAGAGAATCGTCTAAGCCCAAGAGCTGGAGGTTGCTGTGAGCTGTGACACCATGGCACTCTAAGAGGGCAACACAATAAGACTCTATCTCAAAAAACAAACAAAAAAAGCAATACTATAGTATAGTACTGTTGCAGGAATAAACAAAGATGAATGGAAATGAATGAAAAATGCAAAAACATATTCTGTTTATATTTGAAAATATATTTACTTTATAATAAAGATGGCATTTTTTTTGATTTTTCAAATCAAAAAAAAATAAAAAGAAAAAAAGAAATTGGCACAACTCTTTATGACAGTCCCCATTCATCATGCCTGGTAAACACATCTATAATGTCTTACACAACTCATGAGGGGAGAGACTGCAATCTAGAAAAGAAGGTAATGTTAGAATAAACTACTGCATTGATTTTTCACATTGCCCTGACTCTGCTAATACATTGCTGACTCTTTGCATTCTTCAAAATATCTAAGAATTCTGCTCATACAAGGAAGATTTGTTGTTAAAAGTCCAAATGTTCTTATGTATCGTCTGGGTGTAAGTTGTACTTGCATGCTTTCAAGATTGAGGCCGAGCTTTTTCCATTTCAAAATGGAAACAGGGAAAATGCTTTGAGTTGCAAAGCTAGGAAAAAACAAAAAGAATCCAAGATAGCATGATTGGTCAGTATTCATTCTATCCCTTAAAAATGTGTCTTGAAGAAAAAAGAAAATGTACCTTTCTAAATTATTCAAAGCCTTTGCTTGTATTGATGAAGATGTAAATATAAGTACTAAAAATTTGATTTAACATTTTTATATATCAAAGTCAGAGGATTAGCCTCAATTAAAAATGCCTAGATTATTTATACACAGTTTATAGTCCTAATCCCACACTGATGATGTTTATGACGGGGACTACACACCCAGGGCTGTATTGGGATGGACTGACATACCTCCAACATTCCCTGAAGTGTGTTAATAATATACTTCATAATTGTGGCTTTCAGAACTACTCACAGAAAAGAGCCCACTCTTTACAACTCAACTCAATGTTTTATACACAATATCCCTAACATTTCTTCTTCCCTGAAATACACAGGAGAATGTACTCAACTAAGGCTATATTTGTCTTGCCTTTGGTGTAAATATGAAAGATAGCCTGCAGACAGCAAAAAGCACTGCTAAGGCCACACTATTTGAAAGGTGCTGCTTCTCTGGACTGTGGGCCTGGTAAGAGATTTTCTTTCCTCAATATTGTATGATTCAAATAAATGGATGAGAAAAGAAAAAAATTCATTGAGAAACAATTGACCCACTGTAGAATACACCACGTTCTAAATCATCCCTGTTTCCAAATGCCAAGCAAACACAAATGAAGAATCTAAACACAAATGTATTATACATATATGCACATAAAAGACTGAATAGGCAGGTGTGCTTGTAGGTTGGTGTGTATAATATTCAACAAGAATATATATTAACATATATATTAATAATATATAGGGCGGTACCTGTGGCTCAGTGAGTAGGGCACCGGGCCTCTGTGTGTTTATTATATTTGTGTATATTATATATATATATACACAAATGTTATATATGATATATATATATATATATATATACACATGTTATATATGATATATATATATATATATATATATATATAGTAAACATGCAGAAGGCCGGTATATATAATATATATATTATATATGGTATAAAATATATATATTATGTATAATATAAAAATATATATTTTATTATATATAGTTATAATATATATTATAATATATATGTATATATATAATATTGTATATATATAATAAACATGCAGAGGGCCGGTATATATAATATATATATTCTCCTAGGCGTATGTGTGTAAATATATACATACACACACAGAGAATAAAGAGGGATATGAAACTATTTTAGCAAGAGTACTAATTCAAATTCATCTTTGATATGTTAAAGGAAGTATCTGTTCCAGATTTTCTAAAGACTATCCATTTTTCGGCTACCCATACATCAGCTGCCTTTTGCAATAGGTGTGCCAGCTCCCCATCCCTTAACCATTCTACATCTAAACGTATGCACTCATGCATTAGCATATGTGGTCAGATTGTAAAGGTATCAATCCCAAACACTTTTGTCTGAAACTGCTCAAAGTTCATTTTCCATTCACAGTGCCCTTCGGTATTTTTCTAAATGTATAGTTATCGATTTCCTCATTTGCCTCTAAAGATAGAGATCCCTACAATGGGAAAATGTGATGATATTCACACTCTTCCAAAATGGACTTTTGATTCTAAAAATGCCTCTCACATGTATCTACCATTATATAATTAGGTTCATCCCCTCCCCCACGTCATAGTCAAAGATTATAATTTTTTAATTAATTCTCTAAGCCCATACCTGGCCAACTTAGAGACTCTAATAGCACTCTTAGTCTCTTTTTGCATCAGCCAAAGAAATTTACTTTGAAGAGAGAAACCACCCCTGTTTCCACTGCCACGCAAATACAAATGAAGAATCTAATCTATTAACATGGGGCCCCAGTTTAAGCCGCTGCTGTGGCAATTGAAAACTATAGTCACACAAAACTCAGGAAATGTTCTGTCTGAACCACAGCCCTAGGATGGACCTGGTGGGTTTTCATTTGTTTTTGGTTTTGAGAAAAAATGACCACATTAATTTGAATGTTATATTTAATTGAGAAAGTATTCTATTTGGATCCAAAGATTCATCTCCTTAGTAATGATTCACATTTCATTTATATTCACATATTTATACACAGAATGTGCCCCCAAATGGTATACCCATTGTAAGAAATGAAAAAACTGTATTAAATTAAAATTGTAATAATCAAGTCCTGTTTGGCTTCTGCAATTATAAGAGACACAAGATACTACATTCAAGATAACAAATGTTATTGATACATACTGACTATTATAGTTTTAGTACTTTTATTCCTTTTTAAAAATGTGTCTACTTTTTTGACACCCTCTATATATATGCACATGCATTTATATAGGCAAACATATATATTATAGTCATATTTATGTACATGTAATTTCGTTATTATTCTCCAATACCGGCCTTCAACTCAAAGCATCTGGATCAGAAAGAGATCTCCTGCCTTCGGAAAATGCTGTGCTTATATTAACTCTTCCCTTCATGACTTAGGCGTTTATGAATCCAAGTCACCAATTAGGAATTTCATCTCTTATAAGGTGAATTCCTCTTCAGGGTCCATGAAGACCTTGGTTACAGCCACCTTCATCTATTACTGGTATTTCTTATAATAACAGTGAACCTTGAAAGAAAAGGATCTTCACCCTCTGATGAGATTCATCCACTTTTCCCCACTGCCCACTCCTGTAGACTGAGGGATACTGAAACATTCTTTGCAAAATGACAAAAAGATACTGTTATGTATTTCCCCTGAAGCATTGGACTTCTACTCACCTTAAAATTATTTTTTAAGAGTAAAGCACAATTGGTTCTTTCTATGATAGCACAAATCTGCTCTAAGGGGGTTTACTGTGTCTACAGTCACAGAAACGCAGGGAATTTCAAATTCTGTCTTCCTCATTCACTGGGGATCACGGCAGTGTCTCCCAGTGACTGTCAGGCTATAGCACACATAAAAAATAATAATTGTATCTGTATCACATACTGGGATAAACTGGGGTGGATTTGGCAGTGTCTGTATATGACTTGGTTTAAAAAAAATCTACATTTTAATGTAATTTAACAGTGTTAGAAAAATGAAATACAAGAGATAGGGTGTTAAGTATCAAATTTATTAAAACTTCTAAATAAAGTCTTTGCAATTGTTTGCTTTAATGAGAAATTTGAGCTTGCTTTCATGAAAATAGACTTTTATGTTTGATTTTATGAGCTGACTGCAGGAAATTCCTCACCACGATTTTTTAATGATGATCTTTCTTTAAATCCTTAAACCTTGGGAGTCACATTAAAAATAAAGTTTGTTTACAAATAGATAATAAACATTTTAAAACCTTTTTTTTTTACTTTTATAGCTCCTTAACAACAAGCAAATTGAAATTATATTTAAAAAATCTAAAATCATTTCCTTTTCTCTCATTTGCTAATGTCATTTTGAAATGTCTTATAGTAATGAAAACAGATTTCGAACCCACATAAACTTTTGTATCTGAGATATTTCAAAATAATGGAGACGATCAGCTTTGCAGGATAGCTTCCATTTTTGGGGCAGTCACACTGGAGCCACTTGGATGTATTAACGAAATACCTTACAAATGGACAAATCCGGAGGCCACTCCTGAAGTTACGCCCAGGAGCTACCTCGTGGCTCCTCTCACCTCACTCCTGACTAGCTCACCTGGACCCATGTTGTATGTTCTAAAGAGAAACGTCTTCATCAACAAACTGGATGTTCTTGCTGGCTGTGGAAATGATTTCCAGTAGTGCTTCTCCTTTGGACTAGAAGGTCACTTTAGAGCAAAGACGGGCTGGTGGGGTTCCTCCAAATTCTGCTTGATAACTCACAGGATGGTCCCAAACTAACAGCAGCAGAATCACCTGCAAAGCTATTAGAACTACAGACTCTCAGGCCCCACCTGAGACCTACAGAATCTGATTCTCTAGGTGTGAGTCCCACTTTTGCTCATTAACAAGCCCTTCAACTCTCCCCAGAGGTCCTCAAACTGCGGCCCGCAGGCCACATGAGGCGGTGTGATTGTATTTGTTCCCGTTTTGTTTTTTTACTTCAAAATAAGATATGTGCAGTGTGCATAAGAATTTGTTCATAGTTTTTTATTTTAGACTATACTCTGGCCCTCCAACCATCTGAGGGACAGTGAACTGGCCCCCTGTTTAAAAAGTTTGAGGATGCCTGCTGCCTGCTCCAGCCCTTTGTGATTCATGCTCAAGTTTGAGAACCCTTGGGCTAAAGGAGTCATTGCTTTAGGGAACATCTGTAATTTTCTCACAGCAGGGAAATTGGGAAGCTTTGTGTATGTGTTGTTATTATTGAAATTATACAAATTTCTCCAACATTTTGTAAGAAATATCTTTAAGATGGAGGGTCCTATAAAAAAGCCTGCATACTTTATAAAAGTCGCTGTCTGCATTACTTTCTCTGTAGTTCCATTTTCTACGTAAACTTGGCTCAGGGGCCCAGAGTTGTATTACCTATTTACATATGGGCTATCAGGCACTGCCAGGGTACTACTGTCCAAGGAGAAGCATGTAAACCTTTTTTTTTCTAACAACAAAAAAAAACAAAAACTCACCAATTTATCTCCTATGATGTTTAATGTTTCAAAATTGCCGATTTTAACCTGAAGTTAGACATTCCACCTCCAGGACTCCTCTAAAACGCAAATACCTCTTGTGATGGGGAAAATACAAAAATTATCCATCAACACCTTTATGAGATCAGTTTTGGATACCAAGTAACACCTGAGAGAATGGGATATGGGGCAATAGTGGTAGAAATTTGGCGACATGGGGAATAAGATCAAGGAGGCAGAAAAGAAATGAGTAACAGCAAATGACAGCCTGTAAATGGGAGACTGCTTAACCTGGCATTTTAATGAGCTTAGGGTCAGTATGAACTTGGTCATTCAAGTGTATGTTGAAGCAGGAGGAAAAGAGGAAGAAGAATGAGGAGGAGGTGGGAAGAGGAGGGACGTTCAGCTGTGAGTTTCCTTTAACACCAGCTCTAGTTAGATGGTCCTTTTCTTCCCCACCATTCATGATGGCAAATGTCAACTTGCACACACATACATCACCAAGAAATTTGTTTTCATCTCAGAAGCCTTTACTTCAAAGATAGGAAGAATTAGATCAACCTGTTTATTCCATGTAACTGTCTCTGGAGTATCAGAAGCTCAAGGATTCTTACATATTGTGGAAATTAGAGGGTTCAGAGCCTATTTGTTCGGTGTCTATTTGTCCACCAAAGTGTAAACCTCTCTCTAGAATTCTCTACAAGAATTAAATAAATTTGGGAACCAGTGGTGGAATGAAAGCTAAAATAGAAGATGAGGGTCTCTACCTGCAAACACACTGGAATATCATCTTGTTTACCAGAAAGTAATAGAAGGACTTACTTATCCTACAGTATATTTAATGCCCAAGGAAAGTGCAATCGGCCTAAAGAACGTTGAAAACTTAAATACATTTCTGTTATTTTTTGAAAGTAAAATATCTCTCAATTATACTTTTGTAACTTAATTCTGTGCAACATAAGAAAAGTACACCCACCACCAATAACATTATCATCACTGTCACCAAATAGTGGCAACCAAAGCCGGGGTACTGTATCACCAGGAGAGAAAGGTTAGCAGAGGCAGGTCTGCCCAGAACCAGTTTTAGGTCCACAGTGTCTGGACCAGCTTTCATGGGGTATGAATAAGAGCAAAGGGAGAGTACAGGGTGACCCCTGAGTAAACTGATATTCTCGGAAGCACATGCAGTTCATGGTTTATTGGAGCACCTCCTACTGCATTGTTTATTGGAGCACATGGTTTATTGGAGCACTCCTACAGTAGGTGCCATTATGTCATTTTTATCATGGTTCCCTTTTCCTCCAAGTGGGCAGATAAGCTTGGCAGATAATATTTGAGAAGGAATAAGAAAGGGAGTTGAGAATGATGGCAAGTGTTCCTCAGCTCTGTTCTCCTAACAGAGAAGAGAGTCATCACTTGCCATGCACCTGCAGGCTCACAGCATCTCAGCTTCTTTAGCTAGGAAAGGAGAATTGTTTCTTCTGAGAGCTCCCTCAAAGGTCCTGACATTCACGCTTCTTCGCTGGGCCAGAGTGAGTCACATACACTTTCACACAGAGGGGTAGAAAATATGAATGACTTACACCCGTGGTAAGTGCCCCATTCTTGGGGCTGGGAATGAAATTCCCACCTAAAAAATATTTTGTGAATGGAGGCACGATAGCGCCATAAAAACAAAATGGAATTATCATCACCAGAAAAACGTAGAAACGATTGCTGGGTGTCATAAATACAAATGTCACCTACAGCATGAACAACCCTTACATATGAGCTAAAAAAAATGATAATGTTAAAAGTTGCGTTTACTGGAACAAGGAGCACTAGCCTAACAGCTGGGAAATTTGGTCAGCTCTCCCTCTCACGCTCAGTGTGGCCAAAGCCCTGCTGACTAGATTAACCAGACTTTGTTCTGCAGGAGGACCAGTAATGCCCCGAAATTATCCTCAGTCTGCTCAGGTATAAAAGGAAAAGAGGCTCCAGCAAACCCAACACTGGGAAATAACCATTGATCTCTCACACACATGCACACACAAACAGATTTTTTTCGAAGATTCTTAATTTTGATTTGCCAACATTTGCCATAAGATAAGTCGACAACCCTGTAACATTAATTTTAAGGGACTTCCAATGAGGAAAATTTCTTACTCTTTCTCTTTTACCTTAAGATTCCCCTCCCAGGCAAAGTCTAATATTTAAAAATTCCTTAGTTTTATGGAGTCTAAGGATTAACATTTAGTCAACGGTTATCTTTTTTCTCACTAGTGCTAAAAGAAGCCAAGCCTTTGGGGGCCTGAGATGCCAGTCACGTACTAAAGCATGTTGTCACTGACTCCTGAACACCTGGTGGGGCTCACAGAAAGAGCTAGAAATGTGCTCCCTTCTCCAATTTCTGAAACCAGCACATCAGGACAAACCCAAACCCAGGACACAGCCATTCTTCAAGGACAGTGAAATAAAAGATTCCTGCAGAGTTAAAACGTCTTAATAACATTAAATTTTACACCAAAAAAGGTGGTCATCTTCCCAGAGAATACCCAATGTTCCAATGTCGAGTGGGCAGAGGGGGCTTCTCCGTCAACTTTACACCATGTTGAAGACCCCATCTCTCTAAGCACAGCCTCCGCCCCTCCTTCCTTCCTTCCTTCCCGTGGTTAGTTTCTCTTTGAGTGTGGATGAGTTTGCTTAGTGTTCCTTCTGCTCTCGCCATCTCTCAGAGTTACTATTCAGGATATAGTAACATTCAGTTCCATTCCGTCTCAAACTGCATCAGCGTCTTGGATATTTTCTGCCCAAGAATTTCCTTAGCTCTTAATGAAAACTTCCCCAGCAGCCTTTGATCTCTACACATCAGGATGTAAGGAAGGATAATCTCTTGTCATAAAAAAAATCCCTCTCCTATTTTCCATGGTCTATGTGAGAGCTTTTTCTGAGTGAAAATAGTAACAGAGCATTTACTCCAAAGTGTTGATTATTCCAGCATAGAAATAAATAGATGGTCTGGCAAATTTTCAGCTTGAATTCTGTAGGTAAATCCTAGTTAAAATGGAAAACGTGCTAAGCACATAATAACTCCCTAGCTAGGTCTCTCTCAGACATGCCCTCACACACACATACATAGACACATGAAGTAAAAGGAAAAATAGGAGACAGCCGAACAGGGAAAGAAACATTTTTGAAGACTCTTGAGGGACTGGTTGAATTAGAATACTCAAGGCTAGATTTAATTTTCACTTTTCAGGTGTTTGAAATAGGCAAAGGGCATCTGTCAGAGTGTCTCTATTTGAAGGATTATTTGGCTACCCTCATTTTTTCTTTTCTTATTACAAACAACATTCTAATTGGCAATCACTTCTGTAAGTGAACCTAAACAGTTCAAACTCATGTTACTTACGGTTCAATTGTAATTCAACAACACTACTATAGTGCAGTTGGGGGTAAAGGGAAGTGGGAGGGGATGTTCAGCAGAAGGTAGGAGAGGAGGCTGGATCTCCTAATGTGCACCTTGTGAGGGTGAATAACACGCCCCCTGGGGGAGGGGCTCGTCTACAAATGGAACTTTACCCTGCAAGTGAGAACAATGTAACCTAAAACTTATACCCTCATATTAATTTGAATAAAGTAAAAAAAAAAAAAAAGGCTCATTTGTAGTTAAAAAATTTGATGTAACACTTCACAGCAGCTAAGACTATGAAGAAGCAATGTGAATGCAGAAAGTGGAGACATCGAATAAGCAGACAGAGGGTGATAACTTTCTTACACGCTATGCCCAACGTGCCTCCCCCGGTGTTACAAATCGGTTGGGCTTCTGAGTTATTCCAGAAAAGAAAATGTATTTGTGTCTTTCCCCCGCGCAGTGAGAGGCAGGATGAGAGATACCATCATTTACCACCAGATGGTGCCCTGCTTCCCTGGGTATGTAATCTGGGGCTCCCAGCAGGTGCTGGATGCAGAATCTCAGCGCTTTCCCCTGGGAAATTTTGAGTATCTTGTCATTGGTGTTTATGAATTTAGCTTAAGTATGTCCATTGTCTACTCCCAAACTGTCCCGCTCTTGTGCTCTCTTCCTCCCTCTCTTTTAACGTTCATTCAGACTCTAGCTTCCTTAATTTACCGAAAGAAACCCAGGAGATTATATATACAGTATATCTGTGTGTGTGTATATGTATTTTTTACATATATAATATATATATCCATACACACTCCTTTACTCCTCCTGTAAAATCAAAAGACCTGAAATTCAATAACTAGCCAGTTTATATATTTCATTAGGAATAAATTTATGTTTTATGTATACATACATTCTGGGTTTCTTTTGCCAAATCATATACATATGTGTGTGCCTATATTAAATATTTTTAAAATTTAGTGTTATTTACTCAGAATTCACAAGTTTTTAATTTATAGCTTACATTCTCAAACATTTTATAATGTACCTCCAGTTTATCCTGTATCATTCTTCCTAGTAAGGAAATAAAGAAGGGCACCAGTGGAGGCTGACTGACCCCCCAGAGCCTGGAAGTCATAAACTCCAATAATGGCATTTATACTTATTCTTGACCATCTCTTCCACAGACACTACATTTAGTGGCAGCACCAAATGTTGATTCACTCTAGAAATCATAAAGCTTCTGTCCTTAGAAATGTTTGAATTTATCTCATTCCAGCTTTATTGAGACATAAATGACAAATAAATATTATTTGTATTTAAGGTATACAGATGTGATGATGTATATACAAACTGTGAAATCATTTACCACAATCGAGTTCATTAACACATCTATCACCTTACATAATTACCCTTGCTTTCCTGCAGGAAGAATACTTAAGATCTGCTCTCTTAACAGATGTCAAGTGAGCAAGGTGGCCCGGTCCACCACAGGCACCAGGCTGTACACTGCACCCCAAAACTTACTCATCTTATAGCTGAAAGTGTGCAATCCTTGATCAACACCTACCCATTTCCTCCACCTCCTGGGAACCATAGTTCTACTCACTGCTTCTGTGAGTTCAACTTTTTAAAATTCCACATATAAATGAGATCATACAATACTTATATTTAAATGCTTGTATTTCTTAATTCTTATGAGAGACTAGACACTTAGATTACTTAAAGATAAAAGGTCCTTTAGGGGCCATTTATGACCAAACGTCTTATAGCAATAGAAAATCCTAGTTAAATAACTATTTTTTTAGGTCAATAAGCACGTTATGGAGATAGAGAAGGCAAAGAAGAGGGAAGGAAAACAAAAGGGAAATGAGGAAGAAAGGAACAGAGGGAAGGAAATAGAAGAAAAAAGAGGAAGGGAGGGAAGAAATCATGTCTCCAAGTCCAATTTGTCCCCAGTCCAGAGCTGTGTTATAAGCCTGCATTTAGCAGATTAATTCCTAACCCTAAATGTTACCTTTACATTCTCCAACTGAGAAACATTCATATCAGCTTAGTGTTTCTACCTCTCTGAATTTTCCTGTTGTATTACTTTCAAAGACTCCATAAAAACATGTCTTTTGTTTTGTTTTGTTGTGTTTTTTGAGACAGAGTCTCACTCTGTTGCCCTGTGTAGAGTGCTATAGTGTCATCATAGCTCGCAGCAACCTCAAACTCTTGAGCTCAAGTGATCCTCTTGACTCAGCCTCCTGAGTAGCAGGGACTATAGGCTCCGGCCATGAAGCCCAGCTAGTTTTTCTATTTTTTAATGAAGCGTTGGTAGGCCCTGTTCCTTGGATTCTTGTCTTTCCTTTTTACCACATTCTTTGAAATGTCACCTGTTCCTAAAACCAATATTTGAATATGCAAAACAAATATTTGAATTTTCTTATCTATCATGCTTTGATTACAGACCATCTCAACCAAACATGAATTACTTGAAAAGATCTTTAGTATCTTTTGTTACCTTTGAGTTTAGATGCTCAAATAACATTTATTGAACAGATTCATGAATGTGTGTTCAGAACTGGAAAAACATTGTGAGCTCCTTCCCCACTAGATTTTGCCATCTACAGAAACCAAAACTAATATAATACTATAATGCACAATTGAAGACACATAACAGGGATCACACAAATAGATCTCAAACTTGAAAGAATATTGTGGCCTCTTGGAGAGCTGGTTAAAACACGGATTGCTGGGCCTCAGCCCTAGAGTTTTTTGTCTCTGTAATCCTAACTTTAGGCCAATTTGCATGTCCAGCAAGTTCCCACATGAACTTGCTACTAAGTTTCCAACTGTACCTTGAGAACCACTGGTGCAAACTAAGAAGTGATAGGATTCAAAGGAGCTGTGAAATTAATTTCACTTTATTTGGTTTATAATTTATGCTTCATAATATTAAGCTTTAAAAAGAATTCTATGGTTAAACTAAATTTAAAAAAATCACTAATTTAGAAAAATATGCAATCACTTATTGTAACTTATGAAAACATCTCAGATATATTTTCACTATTACCTATTTTCCAAATTTTCCATCTTGTACATGTATTCCTTTCATATGAGAAAAATCTTAAACCAACAAAAAATATTTATAATAAAATTTTCCTTTTTCTCTTAGTTTTCATGGAGATGTGTTACAGTGTGTAAGGGAGGTGCAATATAGCAGGACTGCCCATTCCCTAAGCAGGAACTTTCTGACTGCCTGGGGTCTCCAGGAGAGAAATTCACATGCAGAGTTTCTGTGAAAGAATCTTTAAGACCCAGAGAGACAGGCACAGCATCAGCCTGAGGTGACCCAGATAGGTGCCGTCCCGATTTTAAATCTCAGGAGGTTTTTATTAAAAATTGTGTGTGTGTTTATAGAATAAAGAAGTAAAGAGTTAATAGCCTCATGACTCAATAATGTGGGTGGTCTTTTGATTATGGAAAAGGTCATTAGGGTGGAGCCTCTAAATCATAGAATAATTCTCAAGGGCAAGACTAAGTGGTAACAAAATTGCCTCAAAGGATGGGAGAGGACTGGTTCTGGTTACAGCATTCAGGCTAGATTGTCTTGGCTCCAGGGTAATTTTTAATCCCTTTCTAACTTTGCTGATATCCTGTTTTCACTAAGCTGCTGAATTTTACTCAGATGTCCTCAAATTAGTTTTCTGTCTATTCTGGCAAACATTCTCATCCCACTTGCCACCCTAGTTGTGCTGAATGGGGGAGAGGGGGGTAGCTGAGTCATCTGGAATGTCCACCTTCCTTATATTTCTACCCACAGAGATGGATTCTGTGAGTTCTATTTTCTTTCTTTTTTTACCTATAGTAGGAAATGGGAAATAGTAGGACTCTACCATGTCCCTCCCAGAACCAGAATCTGGGCAATTTTCTGACCTCTCATCCTCAAATTTCCTACCTGTAAAATGTGAACTCCCACTTCAGAAAGCTACGTGAAGATGAAATAAGCTGTGTGTGTGTACTACTTGGCACACTTGGCACACTTTCTGTAGATGAAGGGTAGTTCTGTTTAGGAACCATAAGTAATAGATTTAACTTTTGAGGCCAAATCTTTTTTTTTTTTTTTTTAGTTTGCAAGGTTTTGTTTGTTTGACAGCAGGTGTGGGTTGGGGAGGGGCTCGACAAGCCTGACCCCAAGGCCAAATCTTTTTTTTATCAAGACATGACCTATAGTTCAGACTCTTCTAATCACATAAAATAATATTTTTGAAAAAAAAAAAAAAGATTAAAAGCACAATTTACTTCCTGACATCAAGAATTATATTTCGTTTTCTGGAGACCTTTGCTTACATGCCTACTCAAATTATGAAATTCTGAAGTAAGATTAGTTCTTTCATCTGAGCTGCATGAGATGACTATAAGCTCTCCTTAAAATGAAGCTGTCATTCAGTAAATATTTGTGGAATTCCTCTTTTTGAAGTACGATTTTAGGAATCTAACATAAAATGCATCTGATTATATTTTTCTTATAGGCCAAATTTTATTTCAAATTGTTTTTGAGTATTTCTCAACATTAAATCTATCCTTAAAGGCTGCAAACTTAGGATTTCTGGTTTTGTTTGTTCATTTATTATTGTTCTTATTAACACCAATTTCTATCCCTTGGCTATGTCAATCATTTTCAGAACTCTAAAATACCCATATATGTGTGGTGTGCGTGTGTGTGTTGTACATGAACACACACATGCCATATTTCACAGAACATGAGTTTAGAGAGAATGATGTATTCTGCATGTCCCTGTCTCCCCTGGATAATGCCATATAGTGGGGGAACAGATGAAGCCTGGGACTCTCAGCCAGGGAAACAGAAGAGTCTGGCAGACAGCAGAGCTCACAGTACATGGGTCATGTCACAGACATATGACAGCTGCGCTTGAAAGCCAGGATGCAATTCAGCAGACAGCTATATGAGTGGGTCACCCATAGGAGTTAGGGGATCATCTCAAAACCTCAGGAGAGATTTTCACACTACATGCTAGTTTACAAGAATTGCAAGCAATGGTGAAAAATGCAATAAGATGAAAATAAAAGTTTTGAAGACACTTCCAACAATAGAAAATGTTATTGAATAACACATTGAATGAATAGGTTAAATAGCAAATTAGTCAGAATTGAACAGAGAGAAAATAAACTAGGCCAGGGCTTAAACTTTGATGTGAATACAGATAATCTTGGGCTCTTGTTAAATATGTAGATTACAACTCGCTGGCTCTGAGGTTAAAACTGTAATTCTGTATCTAAGAAGCACCCCCATGGTTGCCAGTGTCAATAGTCTATGAACTTTACTTCAAGCAACTGGAGTTCAGAACCCCATTGTCAGAAATCCGCAAGAAAAGAAGAGAAGAAGAGAAGGGAAGAGAAGGGAAGAAAAGAGAAGAGAGATAGATACATACATAGATAGATGTGTATGATATATATATATATAAACATTTAAGAGCAATAATAATATGAAAGTTGCCACATACATTAAAGAAATGAAAAAAAATAGAAAAATTGGGAAAGAGGCAATATTCAGGAGATAATGGCTGAGTATTCTTCAACTTTGAAGAAAGAAACAGTTTGGATCTGATCATGTGGACAAGATTCTGGTCTTTGAGTCAACACTTTCATGGAATGACATTTTTGAAAGGAAAGAGCGGTATATTTTGCCTAAAATAGAGATGTGAATTGTTGTGGCCAGAGAATGGGTTGAAACTAGTGTTTAAAGATACACATGTTCAATGCTTTCCCTCCCTTCACAAACAGGTGACTTTGTCTATCTAGATTTGGAATCTCTTTCCTTTCCCCTTGACCCAGGACCAGCTTCCTGACTTGCCTTGCTTAATTAAATGTGACACTCTGGAACTTCTCATCTCAAGCCTTTGGAATGCTGGCAGCTTCTGCTTCCTCTCTCTCTGAATCCAGTCAGTACATAAGTGAGAAGCACACCTACCTTGCTGGAGAGAGGGTGAAATGGGGGCTCATGGTAACACTTAGGCAAGACAAGCAAAAGAACCACCCAGCTGAGCCCCAGCCATCCCTCAGAATTGTGAGAAATAATGATTTCTTGTTGTCTTAAATCACTAAGTTTTTGGTGAGGTTGGGAGATTATACCACAGTAGGTAACTGAAAACATCATTGAGCAAGCCATGATTGTCTTTTGAACTAATATAAAATTGCAGATGAAATAGGCGGTGATATCTAAACCAACATAAACTCTAATAGAACTTTTGAAGACTGCTACCATTAATTTCACAGAATTCTAAGATAGAGGTCATGCACTGGCTGTCCTGTTGAAAAACCCAGCAAGAATCATTGATGCTATCCTATGCCAGCATGAATCCTAATAGAAGTTTGTAATCTTCCACAGTCTGTTTCACAGCACTCCCATGTAGAGGTGACAAACTGTGAAACTTAGTAAATGTAGAATATAACTGTCTTAACACAATAACTAAGAAAATGCCAGGAAGGCTATGTTAACCACTGTGATGAAAATGTGTCAAACAGTTTACAAAACCAGTGTATGGTGCCCCATGATCACATTAATGTACACAGCTATGATTTAATAATAATAATAAAAAGACAAAAAAAAAAAAAAAGAAAGAAAGAAAGACAGCATGCTGCTCTCAGGAGTATTTTCTTTCTTCTGCATGATGTCCTTGAATTCAGTTCCAACAATCAAAATTAAGAAGCTTCATATAGAAATAAAATTCCCATATTGTTTTGAAAAATTGGCCAAAGGTGTGTTTGCATTTCTCTATTGTAATAATTATTGGAGGTGAGAGAGACTTCATCCTTGCAGCGAAGCATGTATTCTCCTATTTGCTACAGTCCCCAGTCCTTGTCTCTCCTCTAAAATATCTGCGTCTCCCCATAGATGTTGAAATTAGTGCCCTATAGACTGAACCAGAAACAGTACACCATGAGGGAAGAAGCTCCTGAGAAATAAAACTAACAGAATACCCAGGTCGCTGCTCTGCCAAGCTTTCCTGACCTCAAAGTCAGGCTGGCATTCTCCTGAGGCAGTGATCTCACTTTATTTAGGGCTTATTTTAAGCATTTGTCAGGGGTAGAATATATCAGCTGTCTTCTATCTACACTGAAGCACTGAAGACTGATGATGCTTTGAGCTGGCTTTCAATTAATTACCATTTATATGTAATTCTCTGAGGTCAGGCACTGTGCCTTAGTTAGCTACTGTATCCTAAGAGCTCACATAAATTTGCAGGTGCGATGACCATCCACCCAGGAGCCCCTTTCCCAGCGTATGCAGACCGTAATTTTAAATTTACTTTTGGGTTCTGCTGGAGAGTGTTGTGGGTCCTTTTACTTACCTCAAGCTGCAGGTTTCCCATTTCTTTTAAGTGTCATTCCTGGTATAGTTCCTTCTGCTACATGTTTCCAGATACCTCTTAATGTTTTGGCTGTGAATGATCTGCTTCCTAACTTTTCAACATAGCTGTGGGATTTTATTTTTACATTCCTCCTTTCATTCCAATGGCATTTGAGAAAGAAGTGTGAAATCAAGGTGTTGGCCAGGGCCATGCTCTCTGGGGGTTCTCTGGGAAAATCCCTTCTCGCCTGTCCTGTATCTAGAGTGTGAGGGCAATGCTCGGTGCTCAGAGTTCCTTGGCTGCAGATGGGTCATTCTAGTCACGTGTCTCTCTCCTCCCTGTGTCTCCCCAGCACGTTCCCTGTGTGCGTGACTCTGTGCCCCATTCTTCTTTTTATAAGGACACTGGCCATACTGGATTATGTCTTAACATAATGACCTCATTTTAACTTGATTACCTCTATGAAGACTTTATTTTTTAATACAGTTATATTTAAAGTTACTGGGATTTTGACCTTTATATATCTTTTTGGTTGGGGAAGGGGAGATAGAACTCAACCTGTAACAGCTGCCTTCTAAAAAATATGCTTTTTCTACTTTATTCAAAACTATAGTTAAATGTGAAGCATTGTAGAAATGTTATTTGAACATATAATATCCAAAAATACTTTTTAAAAAAAATGCTTAAGGTGTATACATATATGTGTATGTGTAGATATATATATAAATATATCTCCTAACTTAAAACAAAGAACTCCTTCATTGTTTAAAAAAACAAAAAGAGGGAAGGAAAGGGCTGTAGATTCTACATCTGAGTCGACCTGATTATCAGCTTGCACTTTCACATTCATTTAGGATTTTAGGAGCTGAGATCTGCATACCTATCACATTTCAGAATGCTTCAGAATGCTACCTTCTCTTAAACTAGGTCTTAAGCTGGAACAATTTCTCATTAACAAACTTACAACATAATTATCTCCTTGGCCAAAATAGTTGGTGCCAGAAATCTCATGGGGGGAAACCCCATCAATGCTTTTCTCATTAAAGTAAACTGATCCAACATGATTAATTCCAAATGTGCTTAATATTCTCTGCTAACAGGTTGCTTTTATTTATACCAAACAGGTGTTACTGTAATGTTTTGGCACTGAAAAAACACAAACTTGTCTTCAGAAAAATGGTTATTACATAATTTATTTTCTGAACATTTTGGGTACAACTTTGTACCATCTTAAAGGGTATTTTTAGATATACTTAGTAGGCTGGTACTGGATTATAACAAAGTAACAAGAGGAAGGATTGTTGCATTTGGAAGTTTCCTGTGTTTATATTACTCAAGACATGCATGGACTTCAGAACATTGTCTCATCCTGATTTTTCTTAAACCAGAAATGACCCACAGTCTTAAGGGGACCACATAGACTCTAGAACTAGTTCATTATCTATTCCTAAAACATTTTGCACAATGAAAAGATTTACATATCAAAAGGGAACTGAAAGATTTTGCAGAAATGCATCCCTTGACCAAATGGTAAATTAAAATGATTCCCAATGCAGTACAACATTGAGGGGGAAAACTACCAAAAACAAAGTGTTTCTAGCAGTGTTGAAAAACATTGTGAAAGGAGGCCCAGTCATCCTTATTGAGAGAGTCACAGTTTTTGGCACACAAAAGCTTTGAAAAACTCCATAGCAAAGAAATCAGTTCTCTCTTTCTCTCACCCTCCTCTTTTAATTCAAGTTTTGGAAAATCATTTGTCTAAAGAACCACACATTCTTTTATTTAACATCTACCGATATCTAATATCCTAGTAAAAGACCCAGCCAGCGTATTTCCTTTATCATTTTCAAATAGCTTCTAAGACTCATTTCAGTGGAAGAGTAAGCTGAATGTGACCCCGTCCGCCCCTGTTTCTGTTTGAATTTGGGCGTCCTGGACTTCCTGCTTACAATGACTCCCTACCTTAGGATGAGAAAAAACCATACGTTACAATTTAGCAAATTCACAAATTCAGGAAAGCCAGCACAAACTCCCACAGATTTGCATGTGATCTCCCAATAACTTACCTACTGTTTTAGCAACTCCAGGCACTGTCAGTAGAAATAAGAGATTCCATGTGTTTTCAGGAAAGCAGGGTGGCCTGGGAGGAGACAGAGAGGAGGAAGCAGCGATCCTTCCCCTCCTCCGGGCTTAGTTGTGAGCGTTCAGCTCTAACGCTGCACAACCGTGCTCCTCTCCCACCCCCCGCCCCCCAACCCACCTCCCCACAGTCTCACCTGGCAGACTCCCACTTGCTCTTCAGGTCTCAGTGGAAATGGGATTTCCTGAAGACACCAGCCTTAAATTCCCAAGTCTGAGTTACATCACTTCCCCCCTATTTGTTCTCATAGCACAAATATATCCCCCTCATGTTGACACTAACTAGATTTAATTGTTTTTATATTAAATTTTTTAATCCTCTCAACCCAGACTTTCCCAGCTCATGGAAAACCAGGAAAAGAAGGAGGGATTTATGATTTGTTTCTATATCTCACTTTCCCTTGTGACTTGATTTTAAGAACTGGACCAATATTTCAGTGATAGTTTATCCCATCTACCTATCACAGTACACTTGAACTTTGAACAACACAGGTGTGAACTGTGAGGGTCCATTTCTATATGTGGGTTTTCTTCCACCTCTGCCATCCCTGGGAAAGCAAGATCAATCCTTCTCATCTTTCTCCTCTCCCCAACTCAATTCAGAGACAAAGAGGATGATGAAATTTACAACAGCCCACTTCCACTGAATGTGTAGTAAATATGTTTTCTCTTCCTTACCATTTTCTTAATAACATTTTCTTTTCTAGCTTACTTTATTACAAGAATACAGCATATACACATAACATACAAAATATGTGTTCATCAAATATTTTTGTTATTGGTAAGGCTTCTGGTCAGCAACAGGATATTAGTAGTTAAGTTTGGATGCAGTCAAAAGTTATATATCTATTTTCTACTACACAGGTGTCTGTACCCCTCACCCTCACTTTCTTCCAGGGTCAATTGTACTTGGCAAACAGAATGTGCCCAGAAAATACCTA
This sequence comes from Loris lydekkerianus, assembly GCA_963574355.1. NCBI lineage: Eukaryota > Metazoa > Chordata > Mammalia > Primates > Lorisidae > Loris > Loris lydekkerianus. The sequence continues at coordinate 2,994 of CAUYPK010089612.1, read as the reverse complement.
TAGAATATGACTGTCTGTGAAATTCCATGAAAGCTATAGCTGGCTCTACAGTTAAATCTGAGAAAATGGGTCAGAGTTATCAGGGGAGGTGACTCTAGTTAGCCCCTTTCTCTCTTCAGATTATTTTCCCTTCATCATCATTTTTCTCTTTTTCTCTCTCTACTCCTTTGCCAAAAGTACTTATTGATCTTATCTCTTCATTGGGATTGGATCCATCTAGACTCCCTTCACTCTCCATTTCCAGAGTTGTTGCCTCTGCAAACAAGCTATTGTTTCCATTCCTCATGCCAACCTGGACTCCAGCAAAAGACTTGGGGACATGGCAGGTTGCTCAAGAATCCCTCAGGGCAGACGGGGTGGAATCAGGGAGCTGCTGAGTAAGAGGGCTCTGGGTAGACAAGGCAAGGCTTCTTTGGTTTCACATATATGTGTGTTAGGGGGTGGGTGGCTCAGATGATTATAAGTGGTACTTGAGTCAAGGAGAACAGAAAATATTAGTGGAAATTAAACATACTGTGGGAATAACAGGTAAGAATAACACGGTAAGACAAGAAAAACTCAAAATTTGGTTTACCCATGTAAAAGTAACATTATGCTACTTGCAATAGTACTATATTAATTACAATAACATATTTGCTTAATTACCATGCAGGTAATTTTAAGAACTAATTTTAAGATAAACCAGGTTGAGATAACCAACTTAGCAGTTCTGACCACACAGTGTTGCCAGTTATTTTTAAGCCAAACGCGGAGGATACTTATGAAAGGGAAGAAAAGGAGAGGGCAATTAATAATTTGGATAGTTTACACAGATGAAAAGTTAAGATACATGGAAAATTTAGATAGCAGATTGAAAGAGAAGAAAAAAAGAGAATAAATTAGTGTATGACAGGTAGAAAGATGAAAATGATACACCTATATACTCGAGTATAAGCCGAGTTTTTTTCTGCACAAAATTTGTGCTGAAAAACCCAAACTCAGCACAAATTTTGTGCCGGAAAAAACTCGGCTTATACTCGAGTATATACGGTACCTAAAGATAAATTAGATAGATAGTCAAAAGGGTAAGCAGAGTATTGATAGAAAGGTTGCATGAGAATTTTAAAATGTGGCTATATACACAGATAGGTAGATAAAAAGATGAGTAGTAAAATTATTTAACCAGGTCTATAGCAAACCATTTTTATTCCATATTTAATAGACAAAAAGGAAAATTAAATTCCTGGAAGTAGCAGAGATTACAGCTTCCCCAGGATACTAGAAGATGATTATTACAAAAGATGGAGTTTCCTGACCTTTTGACTTGCATGTTCAAAGAGATATGAGGCTTCATAAATAGTAATCTCTTCTGCTCTAACATTCAACATATGCTCTTTTAGAAATTACTCCAAATTATGGAAGCAAATCCATCTGTTTAGAGAAATCTTCCTTGGTATCACCAAACCCTCTCTGTTCTGAAGGTCTTAAAATTAGAATATGATACCAGATTGATTTTATAATTCATGTAAGTTTTAAGAGAGCCCCAGTAAAGCATATAAATAGCATAATGGTATCATCTATTAATATTAACACATTTAATTCCGGAATAGATATTGCTAGGAAATGTTTGCATGCAGTAAATTTCATTAATTTCTAGCAAAGTTTTTGTGAAAATAATAGGTGCTGGCCTTTGAAAATTTTTCTGGAATAAATTGTAGCAGGAGAAAAATGGTAAATGAGACCTCAGTATATTCAGATTATCAGTCCTGTGTTTTAATAAGAAGTTAACTGGAAAGGAAATATGTTGTTTAAAAGTGTAAATTACGCTGCTTGATCTCGGACGCCATTAAAGTGGAGAAGTTTCCTAACATTTAAATCCCTGGAAATGGAAAGCAAAAAGATGTTTGTATAAAAAATTTCTAATTATGTTTTTGAATTATGGCTATTTTTTCATTATTTTTTATGTTTCAGAAATAGCTGAGGCAATCACTTTTCTTTCCATTTCTTCGTCATTTTTTTTTCTTTTTGTTCTTTGTGATGGGGGAGTGTCCCAGTGAAGGCAGGAAAGCCCCCTGCATTCTCAGCCTTGCACAGGAAAGATCCTAGTAGGCGCCAACTAGTGCAAGCCAGCTAGAAACAGAAAGTTTATTGAGCTAGGGACAGACAATAGATCCCATTCACAGAGTGAGAAGGGGGACCTTCTATGGGGCAATAGTAAAGTTTTCAAATGTTCACAAACCTTATTAGGGAACATATGTGAGTATATGTGAGCATTAGGGAACATATGCCATATGTGAGCAGCACTGTTGTAAGATCAGGCCAAAAGTGTAACCATAAATTGCTGTCACAGGAAGGCAAGCGCAGTTTTTCAAGGCATCTGACTTGGTAATTCATCCATTCCCAGTGGTCCCTGGCCTGAGACTTGCCCACAGCGTCCCTGCTCAGGGTGGCTGTGGTCTGGCGTTGATCAAAATGGCCACACTCAGGTTCTGACTCTCCTTTTCTCTCTTAGCCCTACATTATTTGGCAGATATGGAATCCAAGCCATCAGATGATGCTTTGGACTTTGCTGATTATCATATCCTTCTCTAAAAAACCCATAAAACTGAAATGAATTCTAGCCAATCACCCTCTAAAATAAAAAGTGGGTTTCCCAAAACAGGCCCTAGACCAGGGATTTTCCATCATGGCTGCTGCACATTACAATAACCTGGGGAGTTTTGAAAACATACATATGCCAGGAGCCTTTGGCAGGGATTCTGATCTGAGGAGTATTGGTATATTTTTATTTTTTTATTTTTTATTTATTTATTTATTTTTTTATTTTTTTATTATAGATAAAAATATGCACCATAGATGTGGCCCAACCCATCGCCCTCCCTCCACCCAAACCTCCCCCCTCCCTTCCCCTTCCTTGGTCCTTTCCTCATAGTCTTGAGGTATAGTTGGGTTATAGCCTTCATGTGAAAGCTATAGTTTAGCTTCATAGTAGGGCTGAGTACATTGGATACTTTT
>CAUYPK010089610.1:0-20112 GCA_963574355.1 Loris lydekkerianus | reverse complement strand
GAGACTTTACCTCTTTGACGTTTACAAGGATGGAGCTGGAACATATTCTTCTTAGCAAAGTATCCCAGGAATGGAAGAAAAAGTATCCAATGTACTCAGCCCTACTATGAAGCTAAATTGTAGCTTTCACATGAAGGCTATAACCCAACTATAGCACAAGACTATGGGGAAAGGGCCAAAGAAGGGGAAGGGAGGGGGGAGGTTTTGGTGGAGGGAGAGTAATGGGTGGGGCCACATCTATGGTGTATGTTAGAATGGGTACTGGCGATTGCACTAATGTACACAGCTATGATTTAACAAATAAATAAATAAATAAAAATTGCCTTTTAAATAACAACTATGTGATAAACTTAAGAGTAAAATTTTGTATTCTGAAATCATATTTTGAAGTGACTAGTTTCAGGTTTAGCTTTTGTTTTTAAAAAGAACTCACCTGATGGTCAATTACAAAAGACCTGCCACAGCAGAAACCTCCAATAGAAGCAAGTGCATTCTCCATGTTGGCACTGATGAGGTCAATATCATCAATCTGCCAGAAAAGTAGGACTGATAGTTACTCCTCAATTTCAAGAAAAAGGACAACTTCAAGCCTACAGACAAAATTCCAGCATTAAATACATCTGTTAATATCTGGATTCAAACAACCTACCTACATAAAAATAAAGGACTAGGCATAGAAAATCCATCTCTAAATGGATAGAGTGTAGTTTATGGCCCATCTCTGAAATTCTCTCACTTTATATATTTTTTTAAACCATTTAATTATGCAGTGACTACTGTACTCAGAGTGGAAGAGATAAATTAAAAGGAGATATAATCCAAAGCTATTTGATATTAAAAGTAGTAAGAGGTACAAAATAAGATGATTTCTTTGCTAAAACAGTCATTTAGCTGGCCTTCCCCATGGAATGTGCTTGAGATAATTAAAATAAGTCTATCAAAGCTTTGAGCACTTTATTACTATATTCAGTTGACCTTTCAGCACTTCACAAATGAAATCAATTTAGTCAAACATCATGGCAATGGAACCTTTGACCAAACTGGACCAACTGGACAGGGGAGGAATCTAATGTGCCTCAAGTTCCATCTGGGATACATAGCAGGCACTCAATACCTAGGGGCTGACAACTGAGCTGGCCTGCCAGATCACATCTCCTGCTTTTTTAAATGCTCCACAGATCTTACAGAGAAACTGCTGTACTCTTACTCTTTAAAAAAAAAACAAAAAAACTTTTAAGCCTTTTATTATGAGGCTGGACGATGTGGCTCATGCCTGCAAGCCTAGTACTCTAAGAGGCTAAGGTAGGTGGATTGCTTAAACTCAGGAGTTCAAGACCAGTCTGAGCAAGAGGGAGACCCTGTCTCTACCAAACAACTAGCTGGGCATTGTGGCGGACACCTGTAGTCCCAGCCTACTCTGGACGGTGAGGAAAGAGGATCAACTGAGCCCAAGAGTTTAAGGTTGCTGTGAGCTAGGCTGACACCATAGCACTGTACCCAGGGTGAGACTTTGTCTCAAAAAAAAAAAAAAAAAACAGCAAAAATTTTTATTATGACAATTTCGAGTCTATACAAAAGTAGAAAGAATAAAGAATCTCCATCACCCAGATTCAATCATTAACAACTCAGTGACAAACTGGTTTCATCTATAGCTCTGAGTGCCTTCGTCATATAGTTTCAGCTATAAATATCTCAATGTTATTTCTAAGAGATATGGGCTCTTTTAAAAACATAATCAAAAACTATTATTTCACTTAAGATGGTAAGAATTTTTTAATATCACCGAATATTCAGTGTTCAAATATCCCTGATTATCTCACAAAGTTGTTTGCTTTTTTAAAAAACATTTGTTTTAATCTAGATCAAAATAAAGTCCATATATTCTGTACTTTTAGGACCTTCTGAATATTACCTCAGTGGCCATTGCTGAAAAGCATTCAGAAAACTAGAATAGTGCAGTCTTTGTTCCTTTTTAAAGATTTTCATACTTATAAAAGGCTCTCATGTACTACTAAATTTGCTTGAATTATATTTCCATTTATCTTAAATCCCTCCGTGCATTTTATTGCCTAATTTCAGTCAGTCTTAGAGGAGCATGCTTCATCTAACTTTACAGATATTCATTTGTTCTATGAATAGTGTGATGCAAATAATCTAAGGTGATTTTCTATTTTATAGTTCAATTCTGTAACACAGGTTGCAAAGCTTTTATGTACACGTTTTGGAGAAAAAGCCTCCTGTAACTCTACCCCACCACAGTTGATAGAGACGGCTGCTCAAGACTGGCTGACCTCCCTCTGCCCTGAGGCTCTAGGAGCACAACCCACTAAGCACTGTGGGCAACCTGGGACCATTTCCTTTCAGCAAAGGAAACATGACAAATTCATTCCACCTATCTGGGGTTTTACTGCACCTATGCCAGAGGTGTTCTGACACTACATATACATACATACAGAGGGTGCCAAAAAAGTACACATATTTTAAGAAAGGAAAAAACTATATTAAAATTATAATATGCAAAATATGCCAATAACGTTTGTTACCTTGAATATTGTATCATATATCTCTTGGAATTGCAGAAGTCAATATGACTTAAGCATTACAATTTTAATGCTTTTTAAAAAAATCTGTATGCATTTTTTTTGCACCCTGTGTATGTATATATAAAGAAATTATAATGGCATCTACCACTTATAAACATACAAATTATATAGAATACAGATCTTTAAATATGAGAAAGAACATCCTTTTACTGCTATCACAAGTACTACTTAAGGAATTGTTTGTTTGTTTTTTTGAGATAGAGTCTCACTCTGTTGCCCTCAGTAGAGTGTTGTGGCATCATAGCTCACAGCAACCTCAAACTCTCGGGCTTAGGTGATTCTCTTGCCTCAGCCTCCCAAGTAGCTGGGACTAGAGGCATCCACCACAAGGCACAGGTATTTTTTGGTTGCAGCTGTCATTGTTGTTTAGCAGGCCCGGGCTGGGCTTGAACGTGCCAGCCTCGGTGTATGTGGCCAGTGCCCTACTCACTGAGCTATGGGCACTGAGCCTACTTAGGGAATTCTTCATGATTTTAAGAAATAGAAGGCAAAGTTTAATAATTTCTAGAGAAGAGACACTAAAAGCCAAATCAAATACCACCTTTTAAACAGAACACAAACCACGACTAGCCACTTTGAGTTTATAGGTTCAGAAGGAAGACCAGGCCCCCTGATCTGGGCTCAGTGAAGTGACAGACACCAAATCTCATGATTCTCCATACTTGTGAGGAGTACTATCTTATGACCTTGAAAATATGAATAGTAGAGTGAAACTACACATTTCCTATATATATGAGGAGAAATGTTCCAAAAGAGGAGAACTTACATTGATTCCATAGTGTTCAGTGACTCCTCGGCCATGCTCCCCTAGTACGCCAAATGAAAGGCTTTCCTCCAGAAAGATCCTTGCTTTGTATTTGTATTTTAACTTAACCTAAGTGTTAAATAAAAGATAACTTTAAAATACTGATAATTAGCAGCATATAGAACATACTGCAAAGAAAAAAACTTAGTATTTTTGAAAAGTATGTATAATTAAACCTAAACATTCCTGGATTCCATATTTGCAAGTTTACCTACTTGTTAAAGTTTATTTGTAACTAACATCAATATTTGGAGCACTTTTTCAGTCATTTGTAAACATGTGCATGTGCAGAGTGGTGAAGGATTTGAGTTACCAACTCCACTTTCCTAGCTGAGGTTCAACAGGTCATGGTTTCAGCTCTGATACTGTAAATAAGTGTCCTTTTCACGGTTGATTTATTTCCATGTTTTTTGCACTTCTGAGCTCTTTGTTGGTAATTTTGCTGTTTAAAGTGACCCCTAGTATAGTGCTGAAGTGCTGTCTCTGGTCCTCCCAAGTGCAGGAAGGCTATGATGTGTCTTATGAAAAAAATCTTTGTGTTAGACAAGGTTCAGGCATGAATTATGCTGTGGTTCTAAAGGTTCAGTGCTGTAGGCCATACAATGATAATGAATCAACAATAAATATTAAATAAGGCAACTTTAAACAGAAACGCAAATAAAACAAATTATATATTGAATAATACACAAAAATCTTATGACCAGAGACTCATGGAAGCCCTAACCCTGTATTTGTACAAGTGGCAACAGAGCTAGCACAATACCAATGTGTAAAGAAAAAACAATTATAATATTTATGGATATAGACATGTAATCTATCTCTTAAACACTGGTCTAATTATCCATTAAAAACTCCTGGGGAAATGTAGACATTTCTCCCTCAGTGGTTCTGTTTTAATATGGATTTGTGGCATTTTTTCTTAACACAGAAAAGGTTTTCATTATTATGCCTTTCCCTTTGTTTTCAGGCTTATAAACAGTCCTTTGCCATCAAGGGTTTGGTTGCATGTTTATTTATATGCTCTTCTAATTATTTCATGTTTTTTTAAAAAACCACAATCCAACAATTCATTGGGAAGCTGAAATATGCATATTTGTGCCCAGGTATTTATTTCCTTATGTGTGATTGGTTTACCCATATGTGATTTGCACATAATGATTTCACAACAAAATTAAAATACAGCAATCATCATTCCGCTAAATTTTTATACACATGACATAAGAAGCTACAGGCTCTCAAATCTTCCTCTAACGCAGTGGTTCTCACCCTTCCTAATGCTGTGGCCCTTTAATATAGTCGCAACCCACAGGCTGAGAACCACTGCTCTAACTCATATGTCTTGATGCCACAATCACACTTCAAATTACTAAAGGTTTATTAATTAATAAGGAGTTTTCCCACTGAAACTATGGAAATAATTCTTAAAATAGATAAGATGGTCTGATGTACCATAATACTCTGATAATTTATTTCGTAACCATTCAAATTTTATCAGCTATTCTTATGCTAACTAATGTCAAATGGGGGGTAGGGCACTGTTGATTAGAGTTTTACTAGCAGTGACTAAACTAGTTTGGAAAAAATTACAACCTTTCAACATTGACTCTTTTCCATCCCTTAATATAAATGAGGTATAAGCTTCTGAAAATCATGTTTTAGAAAGTATTTATTTTTATTACTGGCACACAAATAGATACCCAGGAGTCAAACCCTAATTTTTATCATATAATCTTTACATATTCAATGCTTACATATACTTGATCTAGTCACACTTTATGTTTCACTCTTCTGGCAAAAAAGGCAGTCCTGAAGTTATAAACATCTGTGTTGACAAGTAACTTGCATTTATGAAGGGAGGCTATTAAGGTAATACTTAAACGTACTTGTTCCAACTTACATACAACAAATTCAACTTAAAAACAAAGAACCTATCTTCTCTGTAAGCCCATCAGCACGTTTCTAGACTATAATATAGTCTTATAACATACAGTTCAAGTATCTTTTGGTCCACTCTTATATCATTCTATACATCTCTAACAAAATTATAAAAAACAAGGAGAAGAAAACAAATGTATCTCTTTTAATGACAGATCTATTTTAGGATGTATTTGGATTTCCCAAGAAACAGTGGAAAAGTTTAAAAATAACATATGAAACCCTTATTTTGAATCCTTATTCAATTAATGGACTCCTAGACTCATATCTCAAAGGATGAAATGACCTACATATTCAATCAATCCCTATCAAAATCCCAACAGATTTTGACAGACATTTTTCACAGAACCAGAAAAGCTGATCCCAAAATTCAAGTGGAATGTCGAGGGACCCTGAAGAGCTAAAACAATTTTGAAAAGGAAGAACAAAGTTGGAGGATTCCTGTCTTGATTTCAAAACTTACTACCAAGCTATAATAATTGAGAAAAGTGTGGTACTAGCATAAGGACAGACATGTACACAAATAAAATAGAATAGTCTAGAAATAAACCCCACACATCTATGGTCAAACGATTTTGACAGTAAACTGGAAAACAATAGTCTCTGAGAAATGATGCAGGGCCACTAAATAACCACATGCAAAGCAATGCAGTAGATCCCTACAGCACAGAATATACAAAAATTAACTCAAATGAATCACTGACCTAAATGTGAGATCAACAATTACAAACTCTTATAAAGAAAAAAAAGAGTAAATCTTCATAACTTTGGATTAGACAAAGATTGTTAGGTATGATTTAAAAGAAGCACAAGCAACAATACAGATAAACTGAACTTTGTCAACATGAACAACTTTTGTGTATCAAAAAACACTATCAAAAAACTGAAACAAAACCCCACATATCTGAAAAAAAATTTGCAAATCATGTATCTGAGACAAGTCTAGTATCCAGAATATAGAAGAAACTTTTATAACTTAAAAAAGGACAAACAACCCAAATTAAAAAATAGGCAAAGTACTTGAAAAGATATTTCTTCAAAGATATACAAAATGAGGCTGGACGTGATGGCTCACGCCTGTAATCCTGGCACTCTGAGAAACCGAGGCGGGTGATTGCCTGAGCTTAGCAGTTCGAGACCAACCTGAGTAAGAGTGAGACCTCATCTCTAAAAATAGCTGGACGTGTGGCGGGTGCCTATAGTCCCAGCTATGTGGGAGGCTGAGGCAAGACAATCACTCGAGCCCAAAAGTTTGAGATTGCTGTGAGCTATGAAGACACAGCACTTTACCCAGGGCGACAAAGTGAGACTTTGTCTCAAAGAACCCAAGATCTACAAAATGGCCATCAAGAAAAGAGGCTTAACATCATCAGTCACTTAGGAAACATATCAAAACCACAATGAGGTACAACCTCATATCCACCAGTACAGCTAAAACAAACAAACCCAGAAAATAGCAAGTGTTGGCAAAGATGTGGAGAAACCGGAATCCTATTTCTGGTACATAGCCAGTAGGAATTTAAGATGATGCAGTCGCTGCAGAAAACAGTATTGGCAGTTCTTCAATAACTTAAACATAGAATTACATATGGTCCAGCAATTACTTAGGTACATACTAAAAGAACTGAAAACAGGGATTCAAATGAATACTTGTACACAATATTTACAACAGCACTATTCACAATAGCAAAATGGTAGAAACAATTCAAATATCCTTAAGGAGCTAAACAGATAAACAAAATGTAGTATTATCCATGCAATGGAATATTGCTCAGCATTAAAAAGGAATGAAGTGCTGATACACGGTACAATGTATAACAGATGAACTTGAAAACATTATACTAAGTGAATGGAGAAACAGAAGGTCATTATACTAAGTGACCATAAACAAAAGGTCACATATTGCATGATGCCATTCATAGGAAATATCCAGAATACGCAAATCTATAGAGATGGAAAACAGATTGGTGGTTGCTAGGAGCTAGCAGGTGGGGAGGAATGGGGAGTGACTATGTAATGGGTATCGGGGCCTCTTTGTGAGTGATCAAGAGGTTTTGGAACTAGAGTTGATGATTGCCCAAGATGGTAAATGCCAGTGACCTGCACACTTTAAAATGGTTAATTTTGTGGTACGTGAATTTCATCTCAATAAAGAAAATCTCAATGCTCATGGTTTTTAAAAACAGTACATTGCTTTCACTACCAAAAAGCTGAGTTTACAAAATACATTATTATACACTTTCATTCGGGAAATCTATTCAATAGGAACAGGAAACAGATCAAGGATTGCCCAGGGCCAGGGATGGGTACTGACTACATAGAGGGATGAAGGAACTTTCTAGGGTGATAGAAATGTCTTCACTGTGGTGGTGGTGGTGGTGGTGACAGGGGTGTATACATCTGTTAAAACTTATCAAACCATATATGTAAAGTAGGCTGTCTTATTATTCATCAATTCTACTTCAATAAAGTTTTTTATTAATAAAAGTTAAGCCTTGATTACTCTTTCAAGGCCAGCACTGACATTCAGTGTTCACTTGCTTCCCTGGCATGACCGAAATGTGCTTATGATGCCTCGTGTAAAGCAGTACAGATGTTATACATTAAAAGTGGTCATAAACAAAAGGCACAGTGCCAAATAGTCTAAATACTAAAATAATGACTACATGTGGCTGCTTACCAGTTCTGGAAGGGGACAAATAGTTCCGGTATTCATATACAATCCTTCTACAATAATGAATCTCCGAGTTACCCGTGCCTTGCGGGGATTCTTTAAAAGAAAAAAAGACATCATAAATTTTAGTAACCCCAAACACGTAATCTATTACATATTCCCTAGCACTTTCACTTTACAAGATTTATTCATTACAAAAACAGCCTGAATAAATTTAAAGTTCCGTGTCTGCAATCTGGTTATTTTGAAATGAACAGCAGAGCTGCCTTCTCTCACACATTTTTCAGTTCACAATACCAACTAGATGACTTCATATACACAGGTTAGGCACTCTGAGAATATTAAAACAAACAAACCCCTCCAAACTCAGAATGACTGTGAAAGGACCCAAAGGACTTTCTGGAGAGATAGGAAGGTTTTGTATCATGATAAGTCTAAGATTCTTGAGTTATATTGGTATAACTACTGCTCAAAATTGCATGGCAAGGATTTGTGTATCTCAAAGTCTATACCTTTTACCTAAAGGAACTATAATAAAGAGCCAGCAATGTCTTCATGATCACGAAGATGGGCCAAGAGGAGAGAGAAGTATAGATGGTGCGAGATGGCAGAATGTGACGACATAGCTGGGAGAAGGGTGCCGAGGGCTTCATGACACTATTGTGCTTCCTTTGTGTATATTGCCTATTTTCCTTGATAAGAAGTTTAAAAACAGACAAACTCTCCTCTCCTTCACCTGCCAAAAAACAGATGTAACCTTTTTCCTTCCTTACTTCTCAGTGACCTCTTGCAAGGACAAGTAATACTCAACTATGACTGTGTCCAGTGATGTTTCCAGGTGGTGGGGCCTTTTCTAATCATCCACACCTCCTCACACTCCACTCATATCAAATCACTAATAAATCTCTCTCACACATGAATCTGTAGACGTTTCAGGTGAGGAGATCCACAGAGGAGAGTTTGCCATTACCTTCCTACTCAAAGGTTTCCAGCCTCTAAGCTTCTGCTCCAATGGACATTACAAACTATCAAAATGAGCAGCAGAGCAACCCTTTAAGAGTTATTTTAGAACTCACAGCAGTAGCACTAGAAACAAATGTGTCTCCTGAGATACACAAAAGCATGTATCACTGAGGTTGCTCAATCATCTTTACTCTCTCTGTCAACTCAAAATTGAATGCTAGGAAGCTTGCGATACTGATGAATCACTGATGAAAAGATACATTTCATTAGTCATTTGTAGTCACTTCAATATACAGGTATCCTGCCTCCGCCTGCCTTCTCCTGCCTTTAAAAAAAATGAAGTATTTTTCTAAAGTTTTTTTTCCCCAATGATTTAAAAATAACATGGCCAGGCACAGTTGCTCACACCTGTAATCCTAGCACTCTGGGAGGCCGAGATGGGAGGATCCCTTGACTTGAGGAGTTTAAGAGTAACCTGAGCAAGAGCGAGACCCTGTCTCTCTACCAAAAATAGGAAAACTAGCCAGATGCAGTGGTGCACACCTGTAGTAGTCCCAGCTACCTGGCAGGCTGAGGCAAGAGGTTGCTGTGAACTATGATGATGCCATGGTACTCTATCCAGGTAACAAGAGTGAGACTCTATTAAAAAAAAAAAAAAAAATCAATGTGGGAGTCTTGAAAATGGAAAAGCAAAAAAAGAAATTAAAAAATTAGCTAGTCTTATCATGCAGTGATAAGTTTTGTCTTTCTTGTAAATACATGTATTTACAACTTACTTTGTTCGAAATTAGGATTTTACTGGCATATTTTTAGAATCTGATTTTTAAAAATTTTGTTGTGAGCATTTTCCACATTATTTAATATTATTTAAAATGCGATTTTAATGGAGATATTCTACCTTGTGCGTATAACCAGAAATTACTTTAACTATTTTTCTAATGTTGGATTTAGGTTTTTCCCTTCATTTTGCTTTTTTATAACATATGAATATCCTTGACACTATTTCTGATTTATCTTTTTTTTTTCTTTTTTTATCTATAAAGGTTTTATTGTGCACAGAAAAGAGGGGCGTTCAGTCTTCTTGGCAACTGCTTTCCTCATGGTGGCCAGGACGTTGCTCTCAGCTCCTCCAGCTTCCTTTCAGCACCGATGTGTGTCCCTACTCTTTTCTTGATGAACTTGAGGGCCCATTTGTCCTTGGAAAACCTTGAGCAACTCCATGGCACACTGCTCACATAGGGCAAAGCCACATACCTCTCAGATCATGTCCTGCATGAACTCAATGTGCTCAGTAAGGAGCCTGCAGCAGCGATGGCTGTGCCTCGGTTTGCTCATGTTCTTGGTCACCTTGTGGCCCTTGTTGAGACCCATGGCATGGGGTAGCACAGAGCCATGGCTGCAGACAGCAGCTGGAAACTCTGATGGCTGCCATGGTGGGAGGACCAACTAGGATCCTAGAATATATCTACCCATTTACCTTCAAGAAAGGCAGGACTTATTTAAATTATTCCAAGTGTTACAGGAGTATCTTTTGTCTCACTACATTTGTGTTGTCACTGATTAGTATTGATAAAAAAGCAAGAGCTCCTAGTCTAATTTCCTTACTTATTAGTGATGCCAAGTTTTATTTTCACTTATTCGTAGTTAAGTTGTATTCTATAAGTTCATATCTATCACCCATTCCTTTTAAGAGAATTAATATAGGACAAGAGAAGTCTGTAGGAAAAAGCAGTTTAAAAGAGTCTATGAACCACAACCATTTGAAAATTGATAAAGAAAACATTCAAAAAGTTAACAATCATGTGAAAATGAAACTGAAAAAGAATACATCTAAAAACCCAAATGTAAATTTATTTAGAAAGCCTACTTCTGGCAAGAAAACGCAATATAAATAAATAAAAAAGTAAAAATAACTTTTAAGACTTTATTTCTTGTTGCTACCCATAAATAAAAGTTCCATGGGTTAAAAATCTTGTAAACACACACACACACACACACAAACTTCAATATCATGTTTTCCAAATTTATACAATACTAACTTGGCAGCAGACTGGCTCACTGGTCATACTTTCCAAGACAGTGGTCTTCAATCTGGTAGCTAGCACTCTATTACTGAATCAGAATAAGACACATGTTTTCATGATTTATAGAAAGAAATTAATCAGTGCAATGGTCTCAATTTTAAGATTTTCCCTGTAGATTTTTCTAAACTGTAAATATGAAATACTGGGCTATAGCAGAGCTAGCATGAAATGGCAAGTCATGCGTATTGATCATGAGAACATGTATATTCATGAAGTGCTGCACTTAGGCTAACACCTAAACAAAGATGACAGAATACTGAAGGAATAAAGCAAATATTTGGGAAAAGTGGGACTTAACACAAAATTAAGGAATGTGTTGAGCACTTTTATCAGTTATTCTGGTTATGAATGAGTTGTACTGGGCAAAGTCCACCTGGAAGTGGTATCTGAGGTGGACGCTGCATGACCAGGTTCCTGGTATAAGCCACACACCATGTGAGACAGAACCACAGACCAGAGTGATCCTTATCCATCTACACCATCAGGTGAAAATAAGTTGCGGGTCTAACAGTGATGCTCTGAACACATCTCCTCTGTTCCACTCTCTAATCAGAACACCAAGGAGTACTTTCAAACCACCATCACCAGGAGCTGCATAGGTTCCTAAGAAGGAAAGATGGAGAACAGGACTGCAGCTCCAAGGAGAGTGTTTGCGGCAGCCACTCCCACAGGCAGCAGCTGCTCTGAGGGCCAGGATAGAGGCAGATGGGGAGAAAGGATTCATTTTGTTCAGATATTAATAAATTTAATATTTCCTCATGGTGGCCAGGATTTGCTGTCAGGTGGCAAGATTTGCTGTCATTCCTTCCTCCATGTAATCAATATATGATGTATTGTTATATTAAGAAACCTATTTTAAATTCAATAGGTATATCTAGATATACCTATTTAGCTATATATCTAAAATATATATATTTAAAATATATATATTTTAAATTCAATAGGTATATTACAGTCCTAGAGAGTGTCGGTGTTATTAAGCCTAGGAAATGTATTAAGCCTAGTGTATGTATCTTTGCACTCACCAAGTGCGCACTGTTTCTTTCCTTCTCTTGATCTCTCTTAGAAAGCTACCTGGATTACCTTCTTCAAATGTGCCATCTATAATTATGGCAATGACAAGGCAATTACAATCAGACTTGGCTCTCTAACATGAAGTACATTTAATAAGCAGGAACACCCTTACTTAATATCCAAATATGATCCGCAGGCAAGTTTTGCGACAAATTACCATTTCATATATAATTTAGCTGGTTAGAAAGTACAAAAGAACTGTATAATTTTCTTCAAAAGAATCATACCTTTTGATCTTCAATCTCTTGTTCTTTTAGCAGTCGCTCTAGGTCAGCCATATCATTATGCTTAAATAACTTAATGTCACTGCGTGATGCCTGTAATCCTTTCTGAATAGCAAAGCAGGCAGCGCTATCTCTGCAAGGAAGAGAAATCCACCAAATTGGAGTTAAGGGCCTTGTCAACATTCTCAGAAAGGAATGCTTGCTCTTGTAAAGCTGACCAATCTCTGATTGTTAACTTGAACACCGCAAGTAAATAAAACACATTTGAGCGTTTAAATGTCATTGTTTGCTCTTCATTCTTCAAGTCCCTTTCACATAACTACTACGTTTAATCTATTCCAAGCAGCACACTCTTGCCATATTTTAGCCTCTCTGAAATCGGCATGCACTTAACTATGGATGGCATATTGGTTTATTCACATACTTTCCTCTTTTCAAAAATACGTATCGATGCACTTTACCATCAACAGTATCTTTGAGTTGACTGACACATTACTCTGCCATTATTTTGCCATGAGAAGTAATATTGGCAAACCAGCTAGAAAGAAAACTTTGGGTAATAGCCACTCTACTATAGCAAGACACCAGAGAAAAACTGTGGCCTCCAAGGCCATCTACACCAGCAAAGGTGGAGCAGGGAACCTAGATTCTGACCCTCAAGAGGCTATAATATGGCACTCCAACACCTCTCCTAAAGTGGTGCCAGAGAAGGCCAAGTAGAGAGCAGGGACTTTTATTATCCCTGCTGGTTGGTAACAAGTGGACACCTCCGCCTGGTGGTAATGGGGTATCCATCCTCCTTACCTCCATTGGGTGGTATCAAAGAAGACCCAGGGAGTGTTAGCACTATCGTCAATACTCAGGAACAACAAAGACACACCCCCCCCGCCCCCATTCTCCTGGTGTCAATGAAGGCTGAGTAGATATCCTTGAGTGCACACCCCTCTGGGTAGTAATGAAACACCAGGCCCCCAACCCCTTCCCTGGTTGGAATTGTGTCAGAGAATGCCAATTAAAACAGATGGTTTAAATAAGGTATAGATGGTAACAGCATTAATATGAAAATGCCCAGGTTTCAGTAAAATACCACTCATACCAAGAATTAGAAGACATCAAACAGAATGAAAGAAAACAAATGCCAAAATTAAGATAACAAAGATATCAAGATTTGACAATTTCAGAACAGCAATGATAAAAATGTTTCAATGAGCAATTGTGAACATGCTTGAAACAAATACAATAACAGAAAGCCTCAGCAATGAAATGAAAGATACAAAGAAGAGTGCTATAGAGATATTAGAACTGAAAAACAAAATAATCCAAATAAGAAACTTAGTGGACAGACTTAGGAGCAGAATGAGGGGAGAGAAAGGAGGGATGAATGACCTGAAAGACAGAGCAACAGATATTATTTACTGCACAACAGAATGAAAATAGACTAGAAAGAAATGAATTGAATAGAGCCTAAGGGATCTGTGGGATATAATAAAAGATCTAACATTCATGTCATTAAAATTGCAGAAGAGAAAAAGGATGGGGCTAAAAAACTACTCAAAGAAAAAATGGTTAAAAATTCCCCAAATTTGCCAAGTGGTTTAAACCTACAGATTAAAGAGGATGAACAAAATTAAAACAGACAAACCCAAACAAACAGATGCCAAGAAACATTACGGTCAAACTTTTGAAAACAAGTGACAAAGAAAAAAATCTTGAAAGCAACCAGAGAAAATTGGCACTTTACACAGATGGAAAAATAATTTGAATGACAGCAAGAAGATTCTCATCAGAAACCATGGAGACCAGAAAAAAGTGTAACAATATACTTCAAATGCCGACAAAAAAAGAACTGCCAACCAAGTTTCCTATAACCAGCAAAAATATCCTTTAGGAATGAAGAGGAAATCAAGACATTCTCAGCTGAAGGAAAACAAAGGGAATTTATCACATCTACCCTAAAGAAAGGGCAAGAGAAAGTCCTCTAAATGGGGGGTGGGGGAGAGCCATAAAAGAAAAACTTAAATTAACAGAAAGGAAGAAAGAGCACAATAAATATTAAAAAATAAAGGGAGGGGGAATACACTACTATGCTTTTCTTCTCCTCTAGAATTTTCTAAATTATTTTGGACAGTTAAAGAAAAACGCACAAAACTATTTGACATGGTTCTTACTATATTTACAGGAAATACTTACAACACAGAAAGGCAAGAAAAAAGAAAATAGATAAACAAAAAGTGGAGAGAATAAGAAACAAAAACCAAAAAGGCAGATTTAAACCCTAAATGCCAATTATTACATTACATGTAAGTGAACAAATGCATGACTTAAAGACAGAGACAAATCCAGTGGATTAAAGAATGTGACCCAATTATACACTTTGTCTACAAGAAACTCACTTAAAATATAATGATATAAGTAGTAAAAAGTAAATAAATATACATACACAAATATACAAAATAAATATAAAATGAAAAAGATGTCTAATAAAATAGACATGGGAAAAAAGAAAATTGCCAGAGACAGACATTATACACATGCCATGCTAACAGGGTCTATTCACCCAAGAAAACTTAGCAATCCCAAATAAGCACCAACCAAACAACAGTTACAAAAGCTGAGTCACAAAAACTGATACAAACTGAAAGGAGAAACAGACAAATTCACAATTACACTTGGAGACTTTACTAACCCTTCTCTGACAGAACTAGATAAAAAATTAAAGAGATAGAAAAACTCAACAACACCATTAACCTACAAGATTTAATTGACTTTTTTTTTTTTT
This sequence comes from Loris lydekkerianus, assembly GCA_963574355.1. Classification (NCBI taxonomy): domain Eukaryota; kingdom Metazoa; phylum Chordata; class Mammalia; order Primates; family Lorisidae; genus Loris; species Loris lydekkerianus. The sequence goes on along the minus strand of CAUYPK010089610.1, from coordinate 4,971 downwards.
TTGGAGACGGAGTTTCACTTTGTTGCCCTCAGTAGAGCGCCATGGGATCATAACTCACAGCAACCTCAAACTCTTGGGCTCAAATGATCTTTTTGCCTCAGCCTCCCAAGTAGCTGGGACTACAGGTGCCCGCCACAACACCTGGCTATTTTTAGAGATGAGTTTCACTCTTGGTCAGGCTAGTCTGGAACTCATAAACTCAAGCAATTTGTCTGCCTCGGCCTCCCAGAGTGCTAAGACTAAAGGCATGAGCCACCATGCCTGGCCCTTAATTGACATTTATAAAACACCCCAGCAAACAACAGCCGTGTATTCAGTCTTACTGTGTATTCATGTAAGAACACAGTCTTACATGCCCATGGAACATATTCCAAAAGACCGTACCACAAACCATAAAACAAACTATAATAAATTTTAAATCTCTACACACTTGGAAAGTAAGCAGCACAATTTTAAATAATCCATGGGTTTTAAAAAAAAAATGCAAAGAGCAAAAAACAAAGCTGGACGTGTGAGACACATGCTATAGTTGGAGACTGAGGCAGCAGGAGCCATAAGCCAAGTGTTTGAGGCCAGCCAGGGCAACATAACAAGATTCTATCAATACATTTCTTAGAGAGACAGAGAGAAAGACGACTAACAGCATATTAAAAAAAAAAAAATCCAGGGTGGCACCTATGGCTCAAAGGAGTAGGGTGCTGGCTCCAAATACTGGTGGTAGCAGGTTCAAACCCGGCCCCAGGCCAAAAAAAAAATGCAAATAAATAAATAAATCCAATGAACTAAATGAAAATGAAAATATAACACATCAAAATTTATAGGACATAAATAAAGCAGTACTGAGAAGAAAATTCACAGCACTAAATTCCTATCTTAGAAGAAAGAAAAAGTCTCTAATAACTGAAGTTCCCATCTTAAAATTGAGAAAAAGAAAAAAGTGACCAAAGTGAGAAGGCAGGAAATTATAAATAGCAGAAATCAAAGGAATTGAAAACAAAAATACAATAGAGAAAAAAAATTAATGAAATAAACGGCTGATTCTTTGAAAAGACCAATAAAAATTGACAAACCTGTAGCAAGACTGACAGAGAAAAAAGGAGAAAAGACACAGGCATGAAATGGATTATCACATGGACCCTGCAGACACTAGTAATAAGAGAATACTACAAACAGCACTACACATATAAATTGGACAATTTAGAAAAACATGAACCAATTCCTTGAAAAACACAAATTATGTCAACTCACTCAATAAGACATAGATAATCTGAATGGCCCAGTAACTACTAAGGACATTAAATTCATAATTAAGTATTTCTAAGAAAGAAATCCCTGGGCCCAGATGGTTACACTGAAGAATTTTTACCAAACATTTAAAGAATTAAACACAATTCTATATAATCTACTCCAGAAAACAAGGTAATACTTTCCAATTAATTTTATGAAGTAATATCCTTCTACAAAATCAAAGTATCAAAAAAAGCATACTATAGGACAGTCCACCTCATGAATAAAGATACAAAATCCTTAACAAAACATTAGCAATACAATTCAGATACATATAAAGAGAATTATATAACATAACCAATTGTGTTTTTTATTCCAGGTATAAAAGGTTGGTTCAATATTTGAGAATAAATCTATGTAATCCACCATATATTAATGAATGAAAGAAGAAAAATCACATTATTATATCAATGAATAATGAAAAAACATTTGACCAAATCCAACACTCATTCACGATTAAAAATGCTCAGAAACATGGAAGGGGTGCAATAGGTAAGAAAATGCAATAAAGAGTATCTATTAAAAAAGCTACAGCTAACATTATGTTTCATAATGGTGAAAAACTGAATGCTTTTCCTCCAAGGTCAGGAACAAGGCAGGGATATACGCTCTTATTACTCTTAACACAGTACTGGAAGTCCCAGCCAAAGCAATAAATTCAAAAAAAGGAAATACATAAGTCAGAAAAGAAATACTATCTATTTACAGATCGCATGACTATCTACATAGAAAACCCTAAGAAAACTACAAAAACAATTACCTACTTTGGCAATACTGTAGGATACAAGATTGGCATATAAAAAATTTTATTTCTAGACATTAGCAATGAGTACATGAACATAAAATTTGTATTTGTAAACCACATATCTGATAAAAGACTAAGTAGAATGTATATAAAGAATTCTCAAAATAACTAGTAAAAAATCTAAACAATACAATTAGAAAATGGGCAAAAGACATGAACAGACATTTCACTAAAGATACATCAGAGGGGCGAGCAAGATGGTAGACCAGAAGGATTGTTCAGCTGAGCTCTCCTAGTATGACTGGGGACAAAGAGAGAACCCAGCCATACCTGGCACAGGGACCTTACTCAGAGTTGTAGCTCTGGAAGCACAGGGAGGAGATGGTGAGCTGGATACAGGGTGTAATCCAGAGCAGTGGAAATCTGGCTCATTAGCTTTGTAATTTGAAGCAAAGAAGGAAGTGAGAAGGAAAAAGGAGGACAAGGAGGTGGATAAGAAGAAAGAACAAATGAGGAGGAACCAATAGAAAAATCTGGGCAACATGAAAAACCCAAACAGAGCAACTCCCCCAGGGAACCATGAGGCAGCTACTGCAGAAGACTCCACCTATAAAGAATTAATAGATTTGACAAAAAAGGAATTTGAAATATGGATGATTAAAAGGGAATTTAAAAGGGCAGTGCCTGTGGCTCAAAGGGGTACAGCGCTGGCCCCATATGCCAGAGGTGGTGGGTTCAAACCCAGCCCCGGCCAAAAAAACTGCAAAAAAAGGGGTGGAATTTAAAATATAAAGACAATAAAAAGAATGGATGAGAAAAACAGAAAGATAGAACCAAAAGTAGAACAAGAGATAGGTAGATACAGAAAAGATATGGCACAACTTAATGAAATGAAGGAGATGATCAAGGAATGTGAAGATGCAGTGGAAAGTACCAAAAATAGGTTAGACCACGGAGAAGAAAGAACCTCAGAACTAGAGGGCAAAGTTTTCAAGTTAACCCAAGTAGTCAAAGAGGCAGAAGACAGAAAAAGTAAAACAGCTGCTTAGAGAACCAGAAACTCCATGAAGCAGTCAAACATACAAATAATAAGGATCCCTGAAGGAGAAGATTGCCTCAATGGAAGGGAATCCCTACTGGAAACTACCATAAATGAAAACGTCTCAAATTTTACTAACACTCCTGACACACTCCTTTCAGATGGATATCGAACCCTGGGTCATCTGAACTGGAACAGAACTTCACCAGGACACACGGTCATGAATCTGTCCAAAGTCAACATGCAAGAAAAAATTCTGCAAGCAGGCAGGAGTAAGTACCAACTGACAGAGGCAAACCCATTAGGATGACAGCAGAGTTTTCAACTGAAACTTTTCAACAGAAACTTTCCAAACCAGAAGAGAATGGTCATCCACTTGAACATTCTTAAATAAAACAATTTTTATGGGGTGGAGCAAGATGGTGGCCAGTAACACCTTCCCTGCAACTGGGCACTATGAGTCTGGGGAGATAAGACTACAGGCATCTCTGGCTGGTGGGATCTTCCTATAATCATCCCTTTGAGGATACAGGGAGTCAGCAAGGGACTTCTGGACCCCAAGAGGAGGACAAAAACAGTGGAAAACTGGCAAGTGGTTCCGTGTGTTCGATCTACCTAATCCCTCCGGCAGTCGTAGTACAAGCATCAGTGAGAATGCAAACCGGAAAGGCCTTATCTGTGAACTGTTTCAGTGTTTTTGGACTTGGCACTCAGTTAAACTGCCTTAGGGAGAGCTTGAGCAGGAGCGCAGAGAACTCTGGGCATTGTCTAGGACCCCAGACTGAGCCACTGAGCCAGACAGAGCTAATAGTGTTCGGCTGTGGGCCACAGGGAGCCGTTGTGAGAGAACTGCCCTGGCAAGCTCCACCCTCAGGGTAGCAGAGCAAGGACCAGGCGGGAGCTAGTAACCTAGTGACTCAGCAGCATAAAGGCAGGGACGGAGCTGCGTTACAGCCTTAAACCTCAGGGGCAGAGTGAGACCAATTTTGACACACTGGACCCTTGGGCTGTTGCCCTGGGTTGAGTGCCGTGGCATCACAGCTCATAGCAACCTCAAACTCCTGGGCTTGGCACTGCCCAGACCTCCATATAAGAGCTGCGCCACAACTACCAACCTGCGACCCGAGCCCGCTGGGTCTCCCCATACCCTGACCAGAAACTGTAGGAGCTGTACAACCCTGCGTCCTCCCTCCTGCACCCTCCCTGCCTCTGCGCAGAGCCCTTTTCCTGGCCAGAGACTGCTGGAGCCTTGGGCTCTCTGCCAAAGTCACTGGGCGCCAGGTACTCCCAGAACTGTGCGCACCACCTCCCACCCTGTTGCTGGATCCAGAGATGCTTCCACAAACAGAACTCCCCGCCTGGGGAAGCCCTAGAGGAACTACACAGGGTCACTCCCTACAAAGATCCAGCAACAATAGAGTGATCTCGCTAGGGTCTAACCTTGGAGAGACACCTCCCAAACTCTCAGGATAGCCAGAGGCAATGGTGAAAAACAATCATGAGGCAAAATCAACAGAAAAACTCTGGCCATATGAATAATCAGAGTAGATCAACTCCCCCAAGGATCAATGCGGCAGACACAGCACAAGGTCCGATGCACAAACAAATAGCTGAAATGTCAGAAATTGAATTCAGAATCTGGATAGCAAATAAGATCAAATTAGAATTCCAAGCAGTAACTCAAAAGATATCTAAGAATTCAATGAATTCAAAGAGCAAATGACCAAACATTTTGACACATTGAGACAAGAAGTTGCATCCCTCAAAGATCTGAGAAACACAGTAGAATCCCTCAGTAACAGAATGGAGCAAGCAAAAGAAAGGATTTCTGACACTGAAGACAAAGCTTTCAAACGCTCCCAACTCCCAAAGAGGAAGAGAAATGGAGGGCAAAAAAAGA
>CAUYPK010089607.1:0-21978 GCA_963574355.1 Loris lydekkerianus | reverse complement strand
AACCACTTTACACGGGTTGTAAAGACAAAATCAAACCACACCACGCCACCCAAAAAAACCGAGCGACACTGTCTATTCTGCAAAAAAAAAAAAAAAAAAAAAAAAAAAACATATATATATATATATATATATATATATATATATATATACACACACACACATACACATACATATATATTTAATATGAAAAGAGGTTTATACAATAAAATAAAAAATAAGATTGGCAGACTTTAGAAAGAGTATATATAACCTAATCGACAAAGAATATGTTTAATGGAACAAAAATATTCTTAGAAATTGTTTGTTTGTTTTTTGAGACTGTCTCACTGTGTCACCCTCGGTAGAGTGCTATGGTATCATAGCTCACAGCAACCTCAAACTCTTGGACTCAAGTGATTCTTTTGTCTCATCCTCCCAAATAGCTGGAACTCCAGGTGCCCACCACAATGCTGGCTAATTTTTAGAGATGAGGTCTCACTCTATTTAAGGCTGGGAAATATTTGAGGCTGAGCTCTCAAAACTGGGAACTCAGGCATTCCACCGCCTCGGCCTTCCAGAGTGCTAGGATTGCAGGCAGGAGCCACTGTGCTCACCCATAAATTGTTAAAGGAAATAGTCCGGAAGGTAATTTCTTAATACCTATTTGCAATGCCATGTAGTATACATTGACTGACTTTACTTTTCTAAGATGAAGGTGAGGTAGGTTTAAATTTTATAGGTACATTAACAGAGATTTATGAAAATATATTGTCTTGCTCCAAATTATACATACATTGAAGCAGCAAAAATGGGATTCAACCCTGGATATTTTGTTTCCAAAAAATGTGTTCTTTCTTCCACACCAATGCTCTTCAAAGTGTGGCCTCCTAGTTGGCAGCATGAGCATCACCTGAAAATTTATTAGAAATGCAAATTATTAGACTGTATTCCAGACCTACTAATCAGAAACCTTGAAAGGAAGCTCAGAAATCTGTTCTGGCAAGCACTCTGAATGATTCTGATATAGGCTAAATTTAAGAAACATTGTTCTGCAGCATGCTGAAAATTGCCTATTATTCTTGTAGGTATATGTGATAAGACATAAAGGTATAAATTATCACATGAGTACTTATGTGATTTATAGATTTAAACAACGGTGTTATAATTAAGGCCAGAGGCAGTAAGTACTAAAATGAAGGTCACTTTTGGCAGCCAAATTTAATGTAGGTACAATATTAACCCCCTAGGAAGAGTTTGAAATCTAAGTATATTCCACCAGACCTACTAAAATATTATCAGATAGTAAAGGAATTTCAAACATATCTGTTACATTATTCTACTTAAAAAAGAATGAGTAAATTCCCCTCCTCATTAAAATTTTCCTTCTCCACAAGGTATTCACTATTAAAAGTTAAAAGTTTCTTCCCATTAATTGCTATAGATTCTAGCTACCACCAAAACCCAATGATTAATAGTATATACAAGTAGCTTGAGATTAGCCTATAAACACCTGAAATGCCAGTTAAATATTCCATGACTTTGAGCAAGGTGCATAATTAATTGCCTTGTACCTTGGATTTTTTAATCTGAAAAACAGGGTGACAATACATCCCTCTTTCTTTACAGAAGGATTTAAGACAAAAACCAAAAATATTCTGCTAATACATAAACTTATTACACTTAGTCTAGGAACACCTTTGAACCTAGAATAAGACTGTCTCCAGCCTCCATGTAATAATGTAGATTACAGATACACATTTTAGAAAAATGTGCATCCTATTGAGTACTTGTACATTTAATCATATAATTCCATTGATTTCCATTATAATTTCAAAGTTCTGTTCACATGAACGAATTGCCTCAGAGATGTACTAAACATTACCCTTAAAAAAAATCCAACTAATTCAAAGAGCATACAAACCTTGTCAAAGTATAGTTGATGTGCATTTATTCTTCCACACAATGCTACAAAGAAAGTTGTTTAAGTGAACAATTGATCTACATAATCTTGACATAATTATTAAAAAACAAAGTACACTTTAAATCAGCTCCCCCGCCCCCAGATATCCTTTAATTTCTAACATATACTATTAAGAAAAAAAGATTGGGGGCATTTTTCACTGATTATATGGAATAGTAACAGCCACACTGATTATATCAACTAATACAGCAGAACTTAGCAGCTAGAAGAGCCACATGAAGATTTTATTTTAGACAGACTTGATGCAATTTTAAGTAAGCTGGTTTGACTTAACCTTAAGTATTACAGCATCTTTTAAAAGCAAGTCCCCTTCCTGCTGTTTTACACTTTAATTACTTCTTTAATCTACTCATTAGTTGATTAAAATATCGCTACTGGCAATAAGTACCTGTTCTAAGTAGGGGGGAGCTAATAGAAGCAGTGGTCTTTGAATACCGCCTGGCTGCAGCCCAGTGCCTGGTTGCTTGGCCTTGTGCGTGGCTGGGGCCTTCAAAGCCCATACATTAACTATCCAAAAAGCGAAATTATACCACTGCCATTATTTATTAAATACTTTCCAAGTAAATTGTACTAAATCATTACTTACAATGTTTGGTTGGCCTTTTTCTTTCCCAACATAAAAACCAAAGCTACCACGGAGCCTTGAATTCAGAAAGGCAGTGCCTTACCAGCTAGTGGCAGTTATCAGCCACTGCACGTTGCCAGTTGTGAGAATCACGCATGATCTTATGCATGAAAAGATACATGTAAGAGGTAGAAAGTAATGAATGCTGGGTCTTAAGAGGGAAAATTAAAATCTCGTATGTGCATTCTGAGCATCTTTTGTACAATGTGAGAGTACTGACCTCACATAGAAATTCTGAAGCCCTATCAAACATCGTACCTTAAAGGATTCATTGGGTTCTTCCTGCACTTTAATTCAACTCTATTTCAGCTGTATATTTTACAGATCCAACAAAGAGACAATAATAGCATTGAATAATTAGGAAGTAATTTATCAAGTGATGATATTCTCATAACTCTTTAGGTAAAAGATTTAGCATTTACTCAATACTGAACAGCATTTAATAGACGTCTAGCAGTCTTGAAGACTGAGGCAAACTGACAACCCAAACGCTGCCAAGTTCTCTGGGTAAAATTTCATAGATGTGGTCAATGACAGACCACATCTATGACAGTGGTACCATAAGATTATAATGTTATGGTTCTTTTCCTATGTTTGGATGCACAAATACTTGCCATTGTGTTACAATTGCCTACAGTAATAGGCATCTGTACAGGTTTGTAGACTAGAAGTGATAGTTTCATTATTATTATTAAATCATAGCTGCATACATTAATGCATTTATGGGGTACAATGTGCTGATTTTATATACAATTTGGAATTCTCCCTCCCAACTCCCAAAATATTTTCTTAGGTAACAAAAAGAGGCTTTTCTCAAGTTGTCTCCTCCAGGGTCCCATAGAACAGGGGCCATCACCCTTTCTTACTTGGAGTTGTAGTTTTGATTGAAATTTAATCGGGCAAGAACAAAGTGCTAATAAACAATAATTGAGGTAATCAATGGACAATAATCTTTATACCTTCAATTTAATTTAAGTACTTCATGGTGCTATAATGAAGCCATGGAGTAACAATGGGTGTTCAAGTAGCATAACCTGAGGCAGTGATGGGTAATGTTCCCAGTTTTGTAATGGAACAGAGATTTGTAAGAAAAATTATGCAATACTTGGTGCCAATCAGCTAGAATCATGAAAACTGTACCAACAATCTTGTCTGTTAACATGATAATAATAGTAAAAGACCTTACACAGTCATATACCACATAATGACATTTTGGTCAATGACAGACCACATCTATGACAGTGGTACCATAAGATTATAATGTTATGGTTCTTTTCCTATGTTTGGATGCACAAATACTTGCCATTGAGTTACAATTGCCTACAGTAATAGGCATCTGTACAGGTTTGTAGACTAGAAGTGATAGTTTCATTATTATTATTATTATTAAATCATAGCTGCATACATTAATGCATTTATGGGGTACAATGTGCTGATTTTATATACAATTTGGAATGCTTACATAAAACTGGTTAACATAGACTTTACCTCACTTTTTTTTTTTTTTTTTTTTCAGTTTTTTGTTTTGGGGTGGGTTTTAACCCACCACCTCCGGTATATTCCCTACTGCTTTGTATGACAGGTGCCACCCTACCTCACTTTCTTAATTATTATGTTAAGATATTTATACTCTACACTTAATAGATTTGACATGTACCCTTGCAAAATACACCATACGTGTGGTCCCACCAATTACCCTCCCTCTACCCTCCCTCCGTCTCCTCTTCCGTCCCCCTCCTCTTCCTCCCCTTCATCTTGGACTGTAGTTGTGTTATATCTTTTGTATGGAAGTGTGGGTGATTACATATTGGTTTCATAGTAAAACTGAGTACATTGGAAGCTATTTTTTCCATTCTTGAGATACTTTACTAAGAAGAATATGTTTCAGCTCCCTCCATGTAAACATAAAAGAGTTAAAGTCTCTATATTTTTTAAGGCTGCATAATATTCCATGGTATTCCTATACCACAATTTATTAATGCATTCATGGGTTGATGGGCACTTGAGCTTCATCCATGACTTGGAAATTATGAATTGGGCTGCAATAAAATTTCTGGTAAAAATATCTTTGTTATAAAGTGATTTTTGGTCTTCTGGATATATACCTAGTAGAGAAATTTCAGGGTCAAATGGTAGGTCTAGTTTTAGATTACTAAGTGATCTCCAAACTTCTTTCCAGAAGGGACATATTAGTTTGCATTTCCACCAGCATTGCAGAAGTGTTCCCTTTTCTCCACATCCACGCCAACATCTGTAGTTTGGGGATTTTGTTATGTGGGCTTATCTTACTGGAGTTAGATGATATCTCAAAGTGGTTTTGATTTGTGTTTCTCTAATGATTAAAGATGATGAGCATTTTTTCATGTGTCTGTAGGCCATGAACCTATCTTCTTCAGAGAAGCTTCTGTTTGAGTCTCTTGCCCAGAATGAGATGGGATCACTTGTTCTTTTCTTGTTAATAAGTTTGAGTTCTCTGTGTATTCAGGTTATCAAAACTTTGTCAGAAACATAACCTGCAAATATCTTCTCCCATTCTGAGGGTTGTCTGCTTGTTTTACTTACTGTGTTCTTGGATATACAGAAGCTTTTAGTTTTATCAGATCCCATAGCTAGGGTTTATAGCAAGGTACTCCATCAAATACACCCCATGATGTTCAAACAAGAAAATTACCTCACAATGCACTTCTCAGATTTATCCCCATCATTAAATGACACATGATTGTATTGAGAGTCTATTAATTACTGGGGACACCACAAGGTAATTTGAATACATTTTCTTATTTCAGCCTCCAACAAATGCTAAATTTTCATTCATGACATCAGAATCCCAGAATAGTTAGATGTCTTAGGATCACACTGCTAGTTAAAGATACATAGAGATTGAAAATCAGTTCTTTTGAATCCAATACCCATGCTATTTTTACTACTTTTCTTTTTTCAAAATAGAAATATTCATTTAGCATTTTAACAGGGTTTCAGCATTTCCTATGAAAGCAACACTTCTGATAGAGAGTAAAGTTTTAGTTCAAGATCTGATGTTAGCAGGGGTTGGTATAAAGAAAATACAATGGTCTATCTGGTCTTTTGCTTTCATGACTGCAATATAAATAAAGTAGGATAGAACCTATATAATATAATGTGCTGGTTCTGTTTCTATTCACATTTCCATGTAAGAGAAACATAGAAACAAAGTAGAAAAATGTGTTATGATTGATAAGTGAAAAGGGTAACTTTTAAGTTCATTTAATAATATGACTATTCTTATGTTGACAATTATTCCATAAATCAACAGTATTTATTAATCTCCTTGTATGTGGCAAGCATTCTTTTAATATCAGAAAATAGAGTGAATAAGAGGCTGTATCCTCATTTGCTTTATGTATTTATGATGAGGAATAGGAAAGGGATAAAAGGAATACAATAAGCAGATAAAGAAATAAATTATTTCAGATAGTGACAAGTGACAGGTAGTGATGAAAGGCCTCTCTGAGGAAGCAACATTTTAAGTGAGATATGACTGTTGATGGATATGGCTGTGGGTGTAATGGTTAATTTGAATTTAGAGCCATGTGAAGAGCATTAAAAGCAGAGGGAAGAAGAAATGAAAAAGACCTGAAATTAGAAAGAGTTGGCATGTTTGAGAAACTTTGAAAGAATCAGGATGAAACAAATCAGAGAATAATATTAGCTAAGTCAGTGTATAGAGGTGGTAGAGTCCTCTCTGCCAGCTCTGCTTGGTTTAATGTTGTTTGGTGGTACCATTATAATTCTAATACATGATTTGTTGGTTTATATATCTAGATATAACTTTTAAAGCTAATTTACTGATGCTAACCAGAAGGAATATAAAATATAATTTAAATTAATTTGTTACCAGAATACCTATATTAGACTATATGAAAATTTAAAGGATCTTTAGAGAAAAAAAAAAAAACGCAAAAAAAAGAAAAAAAATTATGAGTCTGACAATGGCCTAGAAATCATACGGTTATTAAATGTATTTTCTATTATAAAAGTTAGGATATTTACTAGACCAGATCAAAAAGAAATCAGTGGTGAAAGGATTTTAAAAATCCACAGAAAATGACCTTAAAAGGTTTTCTAGAATGTTAAGTTTGACAAGCAGACATGCAAGAAAACACCTTTAAAAGCAATTCTAAAGGAAATGAGAGCTGGCTTAGTAAACATTTTTATTAGCTCAGTAGATTTCCCCAAGGACTCACAGTGGCCAACTCATGGTCCACACTTTCCCTCATTTTTCTTCCCATTCACTTAGGATGAGGTTAACTTTTAACACATATAAGAAAATGTACAAATTAATTAATCCAAGGTCATTCTAAATCAGATATTGTCTCTAAATGTCCTTAGGTTTATTTCAATTACTAAGTAATACTTTCTTTTTTCAATATAACATTACTCTATAAGATTAGAACTTGAATAAAATTACTTATCAGACCAATTTTTTTAAATCAAGACAGTTATTCTCCTGAATTAGTAAATTAAATAATTAACACTACTAAATAGGTAGCAACTAACACCATACATATGTGTGTATATATGCATGTGACATGCTGTATGTATTTAATACTATATGTATATAAATTAATACTTATACACATATATATGCTAATCAATGTAAGGAAATAATTTGGGCACCTGTTTCTGCATAGCATAAATGCACCAAAGAAGATGCAGACAATTATTTTTAAATAAGCAGTGTAAAGTAAATTAGATAATTTTAATTTGATCAAATTCTTTTTGACACATAAGATTAATAAAGGAGGTTCAGTGTTTGCAAAAAAATCTTAGTTATTTTGTATGTTATGTCATAATTCAGATATAACTTTCCTGCAGTTATATTAACTGCAGGATTAACTTCCCATTTATAGGATTATTTTTTAAGTTAAAAAAACAAGGGAAAACTTGGTATATGTGGAATGTAAATGTCTTAGCAAAATAACTAAGAAAATGCCAGGAAGGCTATGTTAACTAGTGTAATGAAAATGTGTCAAACGGTCTATGAACCAGGTGTATGGTGCCCCAAGATCATATTAATGTACACAGCAATGATTTAATAATAATAAAAGAAAGGTATCCATTAATTTTGTCATCTGGGTTCTGTAACAGGAGGGCAGATACTACACCTTGTAATATAGGTGCTCATTTGCTATTTTAATATTTAAACCAATAAGGATTCTATAATTTACTTTACCTCTTTTTTAATAGCTTCTGTTTCATGTATTCTCCAAGTCTATCTAAATAAGATTTAGAGTAACATAAACTTTATTCTTTAATTTTGTAGAAATGAGCAAAATTTGATTAAAATTGTTTGAGATTATTTTCTTTAAATGTTATAGTTATATTTTCCACACTTTAAAATTTCCAAATTAGCAGTGTCTCTTCTGTTTTCTGTTTAGTTCAGTATCTTCCTTTTTACCACAAAGCATAAATTTTTTGATTCTTAGCCTTGTGTCCACACATGAAGATTAAGTTTCACAATGGTATTGTGTGTGCACCTATGCACACATTGGAGAAGCAGGGGAGAAGTGACATCCAGTAATCACACTAACTTTTCCTCAGGCTGAGTCATGTGTTGTCATAAGATAGTCAGGACCTTGGGCTTAAGATCAGTGGTGCCACTGGCTTGGTTTGCCTATAAAGTAGTGGAATCTTTCTTTCTCTCTCTCTCTCTCTCGAAAAGGAAAAAAAGAAAAGATTTTGCCCATTCTATTTGTAATCTTTTAACGTGAGATGAAATATTTTTGGTGTGTGTTGGTACTTAGCACACACTTTTTTTGCTTCACATTTGTTTTCAATAGCTCTGTCAACAGATTCGCCTCAATTTGGTAGCTAAATCAATGCCATACTTTTTAAAAGATTATGTGTAATATAGAGAAAATACTAAAGCAGATACTCATCTATAAATCTGAGACTTAATAGAAATCAATACTTTGCCACATTTGCTTCAGATCTCTCCCTCTCTTTCTTTCAAGATAGTAAAGTATCAAGGATAGAAAAACAAACACCACAGGCACTTGCTATTAAGCTGGAACTAACCAATGACCACACATGTGAACAAAAGGAAATCCACCAGGGAGGAGGGAGAGGAATGGAAGGGGCAAACACCACCTAATGGGTATTATGAACACTACTGTTTTGGGGTGGTGGGCACACCGCTAGCTGGGACTCAAGCATTATAAAAGTGAGCTATGTAACCTAAAACATTTGTACCCTCTTAATATTTTGAAATTAAAAAAAAAAAGGAATAGCACAATTAAAAAAAAAAAAATTAGCTAAAGTCCCATAAACCCTCACTTAATTCTTCACCTAAACTCCTCAGAGGTAATTATGACTTACATTGGTGTGCCCAATCTCATACATATTTCCTAATTTTAATACATGAGTTTTGTATATATGCAATGCAATATACTATGCAATATTCAGCACTGATGTTTTAAATTAAATGTATACCATTCCTTTTGCAATTATTGTCACTCAAGTTTCTGAGATTTACTCACTTAGATTTGTGTTGATATAGTTAACTTTAACAGCCATATAATATTTAATTGGATGAAAAGCACAGTGGTAAATGAAGTCTCTTTTACTGAATATTGTAATTCAAGAAATATGTTTTTTTAAGAAATATGTTTTTAATGAGAATATGAATACGAATAAAAGAGCAAAAGAATTTTGAAATTGACCAACAAAGTTATAAAATATGAATATTTATAACTATATTAATTATACCACTACAAGTGTCCCAACAATATTCAGTTGAATTCAATTGTCTCAAATTATAATTTATTATCTGCTGTCTTAATTGTAGCCCTTCAAATAAATGTACTTTAAAATCTTCCTAACCTAAAACATTGTGAGATAATATATTAATAGAGTCCCATTTTTTAAGTGTACTTTTATTTTGATTATTATTTGTAATCATTATTTTAATGTGTACTTTCTTATGAGAGATTCTTTAGAATCATTCATGGTTTGTGGTCTGGAAGCTCTCCAGTTTGGTTACATATGATAGGCATTTGGCTTTGTTTATGCAAAAGTTGAGTCAGAGGCCATTAGCAACTTATCTTAAATGAAATAACCACAAACCATAACTAATATTAATATAAACATATAAACATACTTCATTTAAAAGGATTTTGTGTGAACAGTCTCCTAGGGGACTTAACATTTTAATTCAATTCCACATGTGCCAGGAGAATAAAATCAGTGGGAAATTATGTTTGAATCAGGGACACTTGAATTTAAACCTTTGATCTACATCTTCTTATTAAAATTGTACATTGGACAAGTTATTTTTAAAAAATACTCATTAATCAAAGCTCCCTGTTTTCAAGTCAGAGTCTTAGACATTTTATATGAAAAATTTTGATCCTCATAGCTACCTTACAACATGGAAACTATTATCACTGTTTTTAATCCCCAGCTAGAATACTGGAATTCATAAGGTTTAAGTAGTTTGCCCCAATCCCACATACAGTAAGTGGAGGAAAAGTATCCAATGAGTACTTCTGAAGTATATAATTTTCATTACTTAATTTTCAATCCTGTAATGGGTGAATGAGTATTCTTCCAAAACCCGTTTTCCAGGAACTTCAGAATGTGACCATATTCAAACATAAGTTCTTCATGGTTGTAAATAGTTAAGCAGCTAGCAGTAAAATTATTATGGAATTTGCATGAATGCTAAATCCAATGGCTTGCATCTTACAAGAAGGGAGGGCACAGAGGGACAGGATAGAAGCCCATTCGAACACGGAGGCAAATTAGAGTCATATTGCCATAACCCAGGAAATGCCCAAACCACAAGACTCTGGAAGTAACAGAGAAGGATTGTCTTTCTCAGTCCTAAGAAAGAGCATGGCCTTGCCAACTACTGATTTCAGAACTCTGGCCTCCAGAACTGTGAGTGAATAAATTTCCATTTGTTTTAATTCACCACATTTATGGTGATTTATTAAAGTGGTCCTACTAAACTAATATGACACCATAGTATCTTTATCTGTAAAATGAGACATGAAATATTTACCCATAGTATTGAATAATAAAGCATTTTGCATAGGACAAGTCCTTTCTTCCATTCACAGCTGTGGCAAAATTAATGAAAACAATGAGGGAATCTGGCTTTGTCTTAGATAATTTTATAAAAGTTACAAAAGTAAAGAAAGTCACAGAGAGAGAATCTATTGTGCCTTTTCTTTATATCGTATATGTCACCCAGTTAACATTTTGCAAAGTGATACAATTGCCTTGTTGATTATGAAAAGATAGTGAGTATTCATGATGATGTGTGATAGAAGATATTTCTACAATGGCTTGAAAGAAAGAAAAATTGTTTAAAGAATATTCATTAAAACAATATATGAACATGGAAACTAGCATAGAAAATAGAATGAGTTTCAGAATGAATTGGAAAGCTTGGAATTCATGTTTATTCAGTTAAATAATACAAAATGAAACAGTAAAATACACATATGGTAATGTATATAAGGATGAAAGGGCATCTTTAGACAAACAGAATAAAATGTTTAACTGCTTTCTTTAGCTAGTATTCACATACCAAACAATTAACTCATTTATAGTGTATAATTTAACCATTTACTGTGGACTCAGAGTGGTGTAATCATCAGCACAAATAAGTTGTGACTGTTTTCATCACCCCCAAATGAAGCCTATAAACTATTAGCAGTAACTATCCATTCCCATTCTGGCCCAACTGTAAGAAACCAATAATTTATTTTCTATCTCTATGGATTTGCCTATTTGAGAAATTTTGTATATGAGGAATTCTGTTCTTTTGTGACTGGCTTCTTTTACTTATAATATTTTCAAGACTCATTTACACGGTAGCCTGTATCAATATTTCGTCCCTTGGTTTTGCTTACTAATGTCATGGTACCATTGTATACACTGTTTTGTATTTATCTGTTCAGTAGATGGGCAGTTGGGTTATTTTGACTTCTGAATATTATGAATAACGCTGTTATGACCATCTGAATAAAACTTTTTAAATGAACATTGTTGTCATATTTCTTGAGTACATATGGTGAATGGAATTTCTAAATTATGTGGTAACTGGATATTTAAAAGTTTGAAGAACTGCCAAAGTGTTTTCTGAAATAGTTGCCCCTTTTCACCTTTCCACCAAAATGGTACAAGAATTTCATTTTCTTCCCGTCTTTCTTAGTATTTCTGTCTGCTTGATTATAGCCATGCCAGTGGCATGATGTATATGAAGAGGTATGCCACTGCAGTTTTGTTTTGCATTTTTCCACCTTCCAGTGATGTCAAGCATCCTTTCCTGTGCTTCTTGGTCATTTGTATATCTTCTTTGGAAAAATAGTTATTCAAATATTTTTCTTATTTTTCTTTCTCTCCCTCCCTACCTTCCACCCTCTCTAATTTATCTACTTTAGCAATTCGTGTTACTGTGTTTTTGATATCAGATCTAACAAGTTGTTGCCTATCACAGGTCATAAAGATTTACTAGGATGATTTCTTCTAAAAATTTTATAATTTTAGGCCCTCTATTCAAGTCTGTGATTCATTTGAAATTAATTTTGATATGTGGCACAATGGTAGGGGTCCAAATTCCTTCCCTATTTTGCATGAGGGTATCCAGTACTGTTTCTTGATAATACTCTTTCTTCATTGAATTTCTTGGCAGCCTTGTGGAAAATCAGTAGACTGTAAATTTGAGATCTTATTTCTCGACCTTTAATTTTATTCCAGTTACCTATGTTTCTATCCTTATGAGAGTACCACATTGTCTTGACTTTTTAGAATTTAATCAATTGATTTTGTTTCAAAAATTATTGGGTACAAGTGGAATTGTTGTTGTTACATGGATAAATTGCATCATGCTGAACTCAAGGATTTCAGTGGACCCACCTCAGAATAGTGTATGTTGTGTACAATAGGTAGATTTTTATGCCTTACCCTTCTCCTACCTTCCCCTGTCTCTTAGTTTTCAATGTTCATTATTTCACTTTATAACAATACATATCGCTCTTTTAGCTCCCACTTATAGGTGAGAACACATTGTCTTTTCTTTTTCCATTCCTGGTATACTTCATTCAAGAATAATGGTCAAGTTCCATGCAAGTCACTTCAAAAATCATTATTTCTTTCCCATTTATGACTGAATAATACTCCATACTCTGTACATGTGTACATACATATATATTTGTGTGTATGTGTGTGTATACATCATAGTTTCTTTATTTGCTCATAATTTCTTAGGATTTAGGTTGGTTCTTTATCTTTGAAATTGTTAATTGTGCTAAAACATACATTCAGGTGTAGGGTTTTGTGTTGTTGTTGTTGTTGTTGTTTGTTTTTAATAAAATGACTTCTCTTTCTTTGAGTAGATACCTAGTGGTGAGGTTGCCAGATCAAAGGGCAAGACTGTATTTTTACTTCTTTGAGGAATCTACATACTGCTTTCCACAGTAGCTGTACTAGTCTACTTTCCCACTAATAGTGTAAAAGCATTTCTTTCTCACTACATCCAAACCAGCATCTATTATTTTTTGATTTTTTGATAGTGGCTCTGACAGTGATCAGTTTATACCTCATTGTGATTTTAATTTGCATTTCCCCAAATATTAGGGATACTAAACTTTTTTTTTCATATATTTGTTGTCCATTTGTCCATTTTCTTTTGAGAAAAATCATTATTTCGTGTCTTTTGCACACTTTTTGATGAGGTTATTTGTCTTATTCTTGCTGATTTTTTTTTAGTCCTTGGTAGATACTGGATATTAGCCCATTATTAGATGTATAATTTGTGACTATTTACTCTCATTCTGTAGATTGTCTACTACTCTGTTGATTATTTCCTTTGCTATGCAGAAACATTTTAGTTTGATTAAGTCCCATTTATTTATTACTGTTATTACTGAATTGGCCTTGGATGACTTAGTCAAAAATCTTTGCCTGGACCAATATCTAGAAGGGTTTTTCCTATTTTCCTTCTGGAATGTTTTATGATTTCAGGTCTTACATTTAAATCTTTAATTCTTCTTAAATTAACTGTTATATATGGTGAAAGATAAAAATTTAGTTTTATTCTTCTGCCCGCGTCTACCCAGTTTTCCTCACACAATTTATTGAATAGGGAACCCTTTCCCAGTGAATATTGTCTGCTTTATAAAAAATCAGTTGGTGGGATCATACCTCTGGTGTTTATTGCAAGGGTACATGTCAGATCTATTAAGTATAAATATCTTAACACAATAATTAAGTAAATGAGGTGAGGGATATATTAACCAGCACAGTGTAAGCATTCCAAATTGTATATGAAATCAGCACATTGTACCCCATAAATGCATTAATGTATACATGATCTACCTCTTTATGATTTAATAAAAAAAAAATTTAAAAATCAGTTGGTTGTAGCTTTCTGGATTCTCTATTTTGTTCCATTGGTCTATGTATCTATTTTTATAGTAGTGTCATCATGTTTTTGTTTATGGTAGACTTGTGATATAATTTGAGGTCAGGTATGTGATATGACCAGATTTGTTCTTTTTCTTAAGATTGCTTTGGCTATTTAGGCTCTTTTTCTGTGTGGTTCCATATGAATTTCAGGATTATTTTTTCTAGAACTGTAAAAAATGACATCGGTATTTGATAGGAATTACATTGAATCTGTGAACCACTTTAGGCAGTATGGACATTTAAATGATATTGATTCTTTTATTCGTTTGTGTCACCTTTATACCAAACCCAGGGAAGGGCACAATAAAAATGAAAACTACAGGCTAATACTCCTTATGAAAAATACGCAAACATTTTCAACAAAATAGTAGCAAACTGAATCTAAGAGCTGATCAAAAAGATAGTTCACCATGATCTGGTGGATTTCTTCTCATGAATGTGAGTATGGTTCAAAATATCAATAAACCTTATTCATAACATAAATGGAAGCAAAAAGAAAGGTCATATGTTCCTTCTAATAGATGCATTAAAAAGCATTTGATGAAATCTAGCACCCTTCCATGATAAAAAATAAGCCTTCAACAAATTAAGTATAAAAGAAATATACCTGAAAGTTATAAAAGCCATATATGAAAAACCCACAGTCAATATTATACTGAGTTGGGAAAATTTAAAAGCATTCCCCCTAAAAAGTAGAACATGAAAAGTGTGCCTGCCTACTGTCACCATTTCTATTTAAAATAGTACTGGAAGTCCCAACCATAGCAATCAGAAAAGAGAATGAAATAAAGTGCATCCAAACCAGGCAAAGGAATGTCAAACTATTGCCTTTCACTGATGATATCTTTTATCCAGAAAAGTATAAAGATTCCACCAAAAGGCTTCTAGAATTGGTAAATAAGTTTAGCAAATCTTGAGTCACAAAATTAATGTACAAACATCAGTAGCATTTCTACATGCTAATAGCAGTCAAGTTGAGAGTGAAATCAAGGACTCAGTATCATTTATAATAGCTACAAAGAAAATAAAATACCTAGTATTATAATTAAACAAGGAGGTGAAAGATATCTATAAGAAGAACTACAAAACATTGACAAATGAAATTGAAGATGACAATGACTGGAAAACATCCCACTTCTGCAGAATGGGAGAATATATTTGCAAACTATATGTCCAACTAAGGGTAATATCAAGAATCTATGAAAATTCCAATAAATCACACACACACAAAAACTAAATAACCTCATCAAAAAGTAGACAAAAACCATGAACAAAAGTTTTTCAAAAGAAGATAGACAAATGGACAACAAATAAATTGAAAAAAATGCCCAACATTACTAATCATCTGGGAAATGCAAATTAAACCATAGTGAAATATGACCTTACTCCCTTCTGGATTTACATTATTAAAAAGTAAAAAGCAATAGATTCTGAAAGGAATGCAGAGAGAAAGGAAAAGAATACTTTTTATTATCACGCCTGTAATCCCAGCACTGTGGGAGGCTGAGGAGGGAGAATTGCTTGAGCTCAGGAGTTCGAGACTCGCCTGAGTGACAGTGAGACCCCGACTCATGAAAAAAATGGAAAAATCCAGCTGGGCGCCGCAGCAAGCACCTGTAATCCCAGTGGCTTCCAGAGGCTGAGGCAGCGGGGTGCCCGCAGCCTGAGTCTGAGGTTGTGGTGAGCTACCACGCCAACTGCACTCTGCTCAGAAACATAGGGTTGGACCCTGTCTCAACAGAAAAAAAAAAAAAAAAAAAAAAAAAAAGAAGAAGAAGAAGAAGAAGAAATAAAAAATAAAGCAACAAAATAAAATTTAAAAAGCCAAAAAAAAAAAATAATAAAAATAAATAAAAAATGACACTATCATCCACATGTGTGTTATAGCACAATTCACAATTGCAAGGATGTAGATTCAACCTAAGAGTCCATCAGTTCATGAGTGGATACAAAAAGTGGGATATATCTATAGCTATATCTAGGCTGTCCTGAAAGTATATATCCATGTACTATGAAAAATAGGAACACATGTGACTGGATACTTTCCAGACAGCCACTGCATACCATAGAGTACTACTTAGCCATAAAAAGTAATGAAATAATCTCTTCTACAGTAACTTTAATGGAACTGGAGATTATTATCCTAAGTAAAGTGACTAAGAAAAAAAAAACCCCAATGTTCTTCCTAATAAGTAGAACTAAATGATAGATACACATGGACACAGAGAAATGTAATAGGGGGTTGGGAGGGAAGTGTAGAATGAAAACTTATCTTTCAAATTCAATAAACATTGTTTTGGTGGTGGGCACACTAAACATCTTGACCTAAGAATTATACAAGGTATCCATACAATAACAACATTTGTACCCCTTAATATTTTGATTTTTAATTAACATGTAGATATTGGATTGCTTGTTATTATTAGACTTTCTATTTCCCCATTCTTCTGTCACTTTGCTTCATGTATTGTGAAGCTTTATTGTAGGTACATAGATGTTTTTAATTGATATATCTTCCTAATGGATTTACACTTTACTATTATTAATGTTCTTTTCATCTCAATGACATGGTTTTAGTTTAAAAGTATTTTTCTGATGTTAGTACAGGCACTCCAGCTTTCTGCCATTTCATGTTATGGTATGTCTTTTTCTTTCCTTGTCTTTTTCAGTTATTTATAACTTCGAATGTAAATATGTTCCTTGGAGACAAGTAGAGTTGAGTCTTTTTTTTAAAACTCATTTGACATTTTTTTTTATTCAATTGTTTGACCCTTTCACAAATAATACTATTATTGATATAATTGAATTTGCCTGACATTTTATTTTTTGTTTCCTTTATATCTCATGTATTTTTAATTTTTTTATTTCTCCTTTATTATTTTTATTCACATTAAGATAATATTTTGTAGTGTAAAATTTTAGTTATTTTAATAATGTTTTAATGTTTTTTACTACTTTATGAATTTTTTTAAGTGGTTGCTAAACCACATATTAAAAGTTGAATATTTAGAAATACACACACACACATAGATAAACTTACAAAAACGTACTTCAGATTAATACTAACTTAATCCTAGTGAGATATTGAATATGCCATATCTCTTTCCTTCTTCCTTTTTTTGATGTTATCATTGTTATGATAACATATATTACATATATACAAGTTACCAACTTATTACATATATACAAGTTACAAACTCCAAAATGTAGTGCTATAATTATTACTTTATATAATTTTATGTCCTTAAGCCAAGAAAAGCAAGGGGAGTAAGTACATATTTATAGAATCTGTTACGTTAACCTGCATACTTATCATTTCTAAGTTTCTTCATTTCAATTAATTGAATTACAATATAATGATATTTTCTTATGTCTATAAAAATTTGTATCTCCTCACTTCATTTATGTGTTATTGGCAAACATATTACATATATATGTGTTATATTACATATAAACACCCCAAAATAGAACAATATACACATTGTTATTTCACAACATCTGATAAAATAAATAGAAGAAATATACATTTGTGTTAATTTTTATAATCACATAATTACCAGAATGCTTGAATTGTTTATGGATTTAAATTACCTCTGGAGATGTTTTTGCTTTAAATCTGAAGTTTCACCCTAATTGTTATTGTTTCTCTAAAACCCATCTGCTACGTATAAGATCTTCAGGGTTTTTTTTATCTTAATATGTTTCCACTCATATTTTTGAAAGAAAGATTTCCTTTGTTTCAAAAATGTGGATTTTTCTTTGACACCTTACCTTTTGTTTTTGTTTTGTTTTGTGTTGTTTTGTTTGGATCACCACTTTGAATCTGTGTCCCACTATTCTTTTGACTATATTGTTTATAATGAGTACTCAGCTGTTATTCTTAAAAGATTTTCCAGGGGGGATGGGTGGTAGTGGAAGCAAGATGACTGACTAGAGCCAGCTTTCCACAGAGGGTCCCATCTAGAAGGAGACTTACAGGACAGAAGTTTAGCAAGTATGCCAATGGTTTAGAGCTGAGCCAAGAGAGAAGGTTGAAGAACTCACATGAACCCTGCTGAGGCAAGCTGCGACCCCAACAAAACAAACAATAGGTACAAAATCCATTGATAAGTGGACAGGAGACCCCTCCCCTTGAGAATGGCTCACAGTATACTCTCTACAAACAAGCAAGCAGAGTTCAGACTCCCTCCTATTTTATCGCATGGGAGAGACCTTCTAAAAACCAGAACTCCTTTCCTAGAGAGGACTTATAAATGTGCCATGTATAAAACAGTATAAAACTTTACATATTCTTTACCTGCAATTCTGAACTCCCAGCACTCCTCTCCACTCTCATCCCAAGGTCTGGAAGCCTGTCCCCCCATGGGGTCTAGAATTATGGGCATTTTCTCAAGAGGTGTGGACAGGACGTGGGCTGTTGCTGGTCTGTGTTGATTCTGCGGCATGGGAGTAAGGAGGAAATGGTGAACTAAGGCTGAGGGAAACCTGCAACAGAAGGAGAAGAGGTGCCCCAAGGCACAGAGCAGCAGCAGCGGCAGTGGGAACAATAGGGCTCAGGCCCCTGGCGATACTTTGAAGAGACACTCCCTGACTCTGGGAAACCAGAGAAAGCCAGGCATTTTGTCCAGTGGCAGCCACTGGTGGAACAGATCTGGGACAGAAACACTGGCACCCTGAGTAAAGGGTATGCTTGAGGTGGTACCTGCCTGGGTGGGGTACTGCAGGGACACATGCAGAGATGACATACTTCCAGGGCTGGGATGAGCACAACGACTGCTTTAGCGAGGCAAAGATGCACCCAGCCCTCAGGAGATCATAGCTGAGACAAAGGGAGGTGATAAACTGAAAGTTGAGTGTGAGCTCTAACCGGGCCCACCCCCACACAGAATGCAGCTGAGACAGACATGCCAGTTATGGGCAGTGGCACAGACTGGGGCTGAGTCACAATTTATGTGAACTCAAACAGCATCTTATCTGCAGGGGAATATAGCTGGGACAGAAACAAATTCTGTGAAATTGTTCTATTCTGTCAGCAACATCAATCAGGGGCAGGTCTGAAACTGAGTGAACTGCTCCAGCCCCCATTAAGCACCCAAAGTTATTAGGCCTCAGCTCCCCCTGCCAGATAGTGGCAGAGTGTGGAGGCCTGGCTGAGGAGACATAGATCTCCCTGTGACTCAGGCAGGCGCAAACCCCTGGAGCATCTGCTCATTGGAGGGAATTGGGTCACAGCCCTGCGGGGGTACCAGTGACTGGGTGTGATAGAGGTGCAAGGTAGGGAAAAAGGTATCAATCTTCCTATACTAATTTATTTGCTGTGTGGGTCCTTCTGACCTCATGGAACACAGAGCAAGTCATAATTGAGCTGCCAGCAGACCCCTGCTATCTAGTTGCTGGAAACCTTTTTAACTCTCCCACCAAAGACTGGTGCTGACTGGGACAATTGATTTGAACCTCTTGAACTGGGCCAATCACCTATGGAATATCCAAAGTAGTACCCTGGGTATATGGTTGAGGGAAAGTTTGATTTTCCTTTTCCTGTTGTTGCCCATGGTGGGCAAGGTGACTTAATTGCTGTATGTCTCCACAGCTGAGACTTCAACCCAGAGTAACTGATTCATTAGGGTAGGAAAGTGACCAGCTTAAAACAAGACAGAGCCACTTAGCCCCACCACACCAAGAAAGTCCCCAGTGTCTAAGGTTGTGTCACTGTACAGGTCCTTTGCAAAGCTCTAGGGGAAAAAGTACAGACACCAGTCACAGCTCTTGGGCAAAGGGCTGGTTAATAATGCAGCTGAGACAGACATGCCAGTTATGGGCAGTGGCACAGACTGGGGCTGAGTCACAACTCCAGGAGCCCCCCCACCCAATTTCCCTTATCTGCTCATCTAGCCAAATGGTGTAAAATAATCATGGGGCAGAATCAGTGGGAAAACTTCGGTAACATGAATAACCAGAGTAGATCAACTCCCCCAAGGAATGATATGGCAGACACAACTTTAGATCCCATTCATAAACAAATGGTTCAGATGTCATAAATTGAATTCAGAATCTGGATTGCAAAAAAGAGTAATATCAGGGAGGTAAAGTTGGAATTAGAAATTCAAGGACCATTTCAAAAATTGTCTCAAGAATGCAATGAATTCAAAGACAAAATCTCCAAAGATTTTGACACATTCAGACAAGAATTTGCAGCCCTCAAAGATCAGAGGTACACAGTAGAATCCTTCAGTAACAGAATGGAGCAAGCAGAAGAAAGGATTTTTAACATTGAATGCAAAACTTTGAACACTCCCAAACTCAAAGAGAAAGAGAAATGGAGATCAAAAATAGATCATTCTCTCAGAGAACTTTGGGATAATTTGAAGAAAACTAATATTCACCTTATAGGAATCGCTGAAGGCAACAAAGTTGCTTTGCAAGGAACAGAGGCTCTTCTTCATGAGATCATGAAGTAGAACTTTCCAGACATGCCATGAGATTCTGATTCAAATAGCAGACAGTTTTGGAACCCTAGCACAACTCAACCCAAATAATACGTCTCCTAGGCACATTATAATTAACTTCACCAAAGTTAAAATGAAGGGGAAATTTCTGCAAGCAGCCAGAGGAAAGAAAACCAGAACCTAGAAAGGGAAGAATATTAGAATGACTGAAGATCCCTCTGGTCAAATATTTCAAGCTAGAAAAAGGTGGTCATCCACTTTTAATCTCCTAAAACAAAATAAAATTCAACCTAGGATCCTGTATCCAGCTAAACTGAGTTTCATTTATGATGGGGAAATTAAACACCTTAATGATATTCACATGTTGAATAAAATTGTCATAACTAAACCAGCACTCCAGGATATTCTCAGACCTATCCTCCATAATGACCAGCACAATCCTCCACCAGAAAAGTAAACTCACTCAGAAACTTTTGATCAAACTTCAACTTCCACAATGCAAAAAGAATTAAAAATGTCCACTGGACTTTCGAAAAACACGATACCCAAAATTCTACCAGGCTTATCAATATTTACAATTAATGTGAATGGCTTAAATTGTCCTCTAAAGAGGCAAAGGTTGGCTGACTGGATACAAAAACTCAGGCTAAATATCTGCTGCATAAAAAAATCTCATCTTACCTTAAAAGATAAATATAGACTCAGGGTGAAGGGATGGTCATCTATATTTCAGGCAAATTGAAATCAGAAAAAATCAAGTGTTGCAATTTTATTTGTAGATACAAAGGCTTTAAACCAACAAAAGTAAGGAAAGATAAGGATAGTCACTTCATATTTGTTAAGGGTAATGTGCAACATGATGATATTTCAATTATTAACATTTATGCACCCAAGCAGAATGCACCTCAATTTATAACAGAAACACTAATAAATATGAGCAACTTGATTTCCTCCAGCATCATAGTAGTCAGAAATTTTAACACTCCTTTGGCAGAGTTGGATAGATCCTCCAAAAAGAAGCTAAGCAAAGAAATTTTAGACATTAACTTAACCATTCAACATTTGGATATAACAAACATCTACAGAACATTTCATCCTAACAAAACTGAGTACACATTCTGCTCATCAGCGCATGGAATGTACTCCAAAATCAACCACATCTTAGGTCACAAGTCTAACCTCAGTAAATTTAAGGAATATAAATTATTCCTTTCATCTTCTCTGACCACCATGGAATAAAAATTCAACTCAGTAACAACAGGAATCTGCATACTCATACAAAAACATAGAAGTTAAATACCATATATACTTGAGTATAAGCTGACCCGAGTATAAGCCGACTCCATTAATTTTACCCTAAAAACTGGGAAAACTTAGTGACTCGAGTATAAGCCGAGGTGGAAAATGCAGCAGCCACTGGTAAATTTCAAAAATAAAAATATATACCCAAAACAATTACAATAATTGAGGAATCAATAGGTTAAATGCTT
>CAUYPK010089606.1:0-11875 GCA_963574355.1 Loris lydekkerianus | reverse complement strand
CTTTGTAGTAAACCTCTTCTTCTAAACAGTGACTAATTTCTGAGCAGGTATCTAAAGAAAGATCACAAAGAAGAAAGTAGCCACAGGGGAACAGAGTAAATAGAAGAATATCTTCAAGCATTCACTCAGTTTACTCAGTATGAAGTAACCACTATGTCTTTCCTTCAGGGCAGAGCACCTGTAGACCTCTGACAATATGTTGTTAATATACATCAACCCTCTGGCCCGTGTCTCTGAGGAAGGGTGGGATGCCCTTGGATCTCAGGCTTCACGGGGTGCACAGCTTCAGAGAATGGATCTGTGGAATGTTTAACTCCAAGGAAGCCAACTCTGTGTGTGACCCAGGGGGGGTCCAAGTCCCTTAAGCCTCAGGAAGAAAAGCAAGTCATTTTAAACTCACACTAAATTCACTTTGTGTGCTTGATGTAGGATATGTTTATTTCTAAATATTATCCTACAGGTTAGTGTGAAACACCTGCCATCTAGTATTGTGATTTCCATGTGGATAGAGATTCTCTAGTGCAACAGCTCTTTTTACCTCTTCACTTTCTCTTCCCCAGGGGATGAGGAGCAACTTCTTTTTGCATTCAGGGGAAGGAACTGGGTATACCCCTCAGCTGTGGTTGAGGCAACGATTACCTTAAGAAACACACATTGCACATGATTCCTTCTTGTTATCATTTCTCAAAAGGTGAAGCCTGTGACATATACTTCCCCTAGTTGAAGGAGTAAGTTTATCTCATGGATAAAGTGTTATCAAGTCAACTTGGCCAAACACCAAAGTCACATTCTCCAATATCATGAGTTTAATCCATAATAAAGGTGCTTACTTGTGTCTCAACTTGCCTGACACCTGCATTTATCTTTCCTTTGATCCTGAATAAAGGTCTTGAAATGTAATAGTTCAGGATACACAAAAGTCTAGAAATTTCCATCTTGAAACTGAATCATAAACATAGGTAGCTCACATCAGTTCCCTGAGATTTCTACTGTTCAGAAGAATGTGTCCAGTTTTCAGAACATCGTGCTTCTGCCAGTGATTAGCCTGATTAAATACAGAAATTGCCCTGCCCCTGTGAACTAAATAAAATAGAACTAAACAAATTCTGACTGTGTAAAATTGCTGCTTTGAAACTATACATAGGTCTCTGCCGGCAGAAAGATAAAGATAGAGGATAAATTTCTTCTGCCTTGAAGAAAGAGAATTAGCCATGTAGAGTAATAAGTTCCTGAATTTTCATGGCCCTTTCTTAGCAGGATGAGAATTAAAGCCAGATGTCTGTGTCTCCACCAAACTATCTCACTGCCAGGGATTTATCTTCATTTTCACTTTTCATTGTCTGTAAACTGAATGAGTTGTTATGTTTTTGTGTATTAACACACTTTCCCAAGATCTTTCTTTCTTTCTTTCTTTCATTTTTTTTTTTTTTTGAGACTGAGTCTTACTTTGTCACCTTCTGTAGAGTACTGTGACATCATAGCTCACAGTAAGCTCTAACTCTTAGGCTTAAGTGATTCTCTTGCCTCAGCCTCCCAAGTAGCTGGGACTACAGGTGCCTGCCACAAAGCTCAGCTATTTTTAGATGGGGTCTCACTCTTGCTCAGTCAGGTCTCCAACCTGTGAGCTCAGAGCAATCCACCCACCTCGGCCTCCCAGAGTGGATTACAGGTGTGAGCCAGCACACCTGGCCCCAAAAGGAATGAGATTGTGCTACATGTTACAACCAGCACGAATCTTTATTTATTTATTTATTTTAGATGGAGTCTCAAGCTGTAACCATGGATAGATTGCTATAGCATCATAGCTCACAGCAACCTCCAACTCTTGGGCTCAAGCGATCCTCTTGCCTCATTTTTTTTTCCATTTTTAGTAGGGTCTCGCTTTTGTTCAGGCTGGTCTTGAACTTGTGAGCTCAAGCAATCCATCTACCTTGGTCTCCCAGAGTGCTAGGCTTATAGGTGTGAGCCACTGTGCCTGGCCCCCAAGATTTTTCATCAAAAATTTAGCTTTCATCCAATATTTCCCAAATAAATTGCAACTATATTCACTTAGCACAATGTGTGCGTTAAGACTTTATATGTTGTGTGTTTCTCTTAAATACCATAATGTAGCCATTTAAATCAAAGCGTTAAGACTTTATATGTTGTATGTTTCTCTTAAATACCATAATGTAGCCATTTAAATCAAAAGTCAACTTATTAGGAAAAACATTTGATTTGACTCAAGAAGTTATTTCCTAAAAATCTCTATAATTTCTTTACCACTAACCTACTCATAGAAAGTGTTATTCTAATAAGGTTTTAGGCTTGTATTGAATTATTAATATTAACAAAGAGGATATGCTCAGAAAGACCTTCAGATAATAAGGAGGCAGACTTAACTCAGAATAACAGAAAAGCTACACTGTGATATAAGTGAAAAGGCAAGTATCCCCTAAGCCTTCATTGGATATTCGAAAGAAGTTTGGGCACATTTCACATTAGTTAGACCACATTATTCATTCATTCAACTCTCACGAAGTACTTAGCAGCACTGGAAACATAACAAGGCGTCTGACTTGGAACAACACACGATCAATTACAGGAAAGGAACACAGTGCAATAAATAATATACCGACAGGAAGACAGCCCAGTGGAAAGACAGAAGAGGAAGAACTTCATTCTCCTTGAGTTTGTATAGTAAGGTGATATTTGATTTGAGTCTTGGAGAGTAGATATAAATTTACTGGAAGAAGACTTTCTGTGTGTGTTTTTAAATAAGTGTGTCATTTCAAAAATCATGTTATAAGAGGTAGAAACTCATCTCGTTTTTTTTTTTTTAAATTTGTTTATTTTTATATATTTATTTATTGCAGTTTTTGGCTGTGGCTGGGTTTGAATCCACCACCTCCGGCATATGGGGTTGGTGCCCTACTCCAATGAGCCACAGGTGCTGTCAAAACTCATCTCATGTTACTTGAGATAAGGTAAGGAGTGATGTTGCAAGGCGATCTTCAACAGGATAAGAGAATATTTGGTGCCAGCTGGGAAAACCTTATACTCCACCAGGACTTGGGAAAACCTTATACTCCATCAGGACTTGGATCTTATCCCTGTGAAGCCAAATAAGTTTCTTTTTCTTTCTTTTTTTTTTTTTTTGTGGGGGCTGGGTTTGAACCTGCCACCCTTGGCATACGGGGCCAGTGCCCTACTCCTTGAGCCACAGGCACCACCCAAGCCAAGTAAGTTTTAATGCAGAGACATAAAACACTTCTCTTTTAGGGATCAGTTTGGTTCCACTGAATAGAATGGAGGGGAACAGGGCTGCATAAGTTGTTGGGGATTCTGAAAGAAAGTTTCCACAAAAATCCAAGTGAGAGATGATAAGATGTAGAAATATACCAGATTGATGAGCATGAGAGCAAGAAATTGGTCTTCAAAAATACATTAACAATTGCATAAATGTGATATTTTTCCAAAGTAAAGTGAAGATGTTTATAGGTCTGTAAATAACGTCATGCAGAGTCTATGAAGGTGTTTAAAGAGAAGGCCAGAGATTTACTTTTCAGGTCATGTGGAAGTATGCAATTTTTACGGTCCTTATGAAATAAGAAATAAAATAACTAAGCTACAACCAGGAATACTTTTAATAGTTTTATACAAGAAGTCTAATATTATGCCTGTGCCTTCACAAGGGGGTGTCTATTTAGCTTAGATGCAATTTGGATAATTCATGTCCCATAGAAAGGAAGAAGGGAGACCTGAATCACAGGAAGAACACACAGGAGGCCGGTAAAAGAAAGCAAAAAGAGTGGGCGGTGCCTGTGGCTCAAGGAGTAGGGCACTGGCCCCACATACCAGGGGTGGCAGGTTCAAGCCCAGCCCTGGCCAAAATTAAAAAAAAAAAAAAGAAAGAAAGTAAAAA
Organism: Loris lydekkerianus; assembly: GCA_963574355.1. Classification (NCBI taxonomy): domain Eukaryota; kingdom Metazoa; phylum Chordata; class Mammalia; order Primates; family Lorisidae; genus Loris; species Loris lydekkerianus. Next base: position 7,971 of record CAUYPK010089606.1, on the reverse strand, counting down.
GAATAGAGTTGAAATGTAATATAACTGATATCAGAAACCTTTATTAAGAGTAAATAGTCTTTCAATATATTTTAAAAGAAAGCAAACATTCTTCAGTAATATAAGTCATATGCATTGAACTTAAAATGAATTTTGAACAAATCCTAGTTGATACAATTTTCAAGAAAGAGTCACAAGGCCCTGAAATAAAGACACAATTCCCTAGTATGGATGATAATTAGATTCAGGAAAGATGGAAGCAAAAATGTGGAGAACAAACAAACAAAAATGAATGGAGAGGGCCGTACCTGTGGCTCAAAGGAGTAGGGCGCCGGTCCCATATGCCGCAGGTGGCGGGTTCAAAGCCAGCCCCGGCCAAAAAACGCAAAAGGAAAAAAAAAAAAAATGAATGGAGACAAATCAATGCCTTCAGCTTTTCTTGGCTGGGGACTTCAACAATTCACATAAGAGAGTCAGAAAACTGAATAACAGGAAATGTACATTGTTGGTGAAAATGTGAGATAATGGCCTGCATGTCAAAGTCAGAGCAGATTGGCTCTGACTTGTTGGCTCCGCAGTTTGGAATTATTACCGTAAAAAATTTTTAAGTAGTATATGTTATCAACAAAATCAAGTACCCTTAAATTTCACATGCTGAAATTCTAACCCCTAGTACCCCCGAATGTGACTATATTTGGAGACAGGGTCTTTAAAGAGGTAATTAAGTTAAAACATAACTTAGATTGGGCCATAATCTGTTTGATGGGTGTTCTTTAAAAAAGGAGATTAGACCGTGCAGAGAGAAACACCGGGAATGTGCACATACAGAGGAAAGACCACGTGAGGAATTACATGAAAGCAGATGTCTACAAGCCAGCGAGAGAGGCCTTGGGATAAACCAATCCTAACAACACCTCAATCTCCTACAGTTAGCCTCCAGAATTGTGAGACAATACTTTTTGTTATTTAAGACCCCCAGCCTGCAGCCTTTTGTATGGGCGACCATAACAGATTTACATAGCATAGTATTTGCCATGGAACTTCTACTTTTAGACATGCCTTTTTCTTGGCTTATTATATTGGCTACAATACTCATAAATGATGTTGAATAGCAGTGGTAAGGGCGGATATCTTTGCCTTATGCCTCGTCTTTGGGGGGAAAACATGTAGTCCTCTACTAGCAAGTAAGGTGCTAGCTCCAGCCCATTTTATTTTCTACATTTTATTAGGTCGAGGTAGCCCTCTTCAATTCCAGTCTAAGATTTTATCAACACTACATCTTGAATTTTGTGATATTATTCTACTACATCTATTGACATAATGACATTGCTTTTATTCTTCAGTATTTCAATATGACTAACATTCATTCACATGTAATTAATGTAAAATGTGGAACCAGCTTTGTATTACCCAGGTAAAATCTACCTGGTCATAATATCTTAAATATTTGATATTATTAAATTAGATTGTTTAGCGTTTAACTGAGAATTTCCACATCTATGTTCCTCTGACACATTGTCCTGTAGTTTCTCTATTTGTCATAAATGAGTCTGTTATTTGTAAGGGGTTAATGATGACTTCAAAAAATTAGTTGGGACATGGTCTTTCCTCTTTTAAATTTTAGATAAGTTTGGATAGCACTGGTATAATTTCTTCCTCAAATGTTTGGTAAAGCAGTGACTATATACATGGAGTTATAGATAGAGGTCTTTGGTAGAGAATTTTTGCAAATTTATTTGCTTTAATTGATAAAAGATTCTTCTAATTATTTCTATTTGATTTAGCTTAGTCAGTTGTCTTGTCAAGGACTAAGTTCTTTTTTTTTTTTTTTTTCACTTTGTCGCCCTTGGTAGAGTGCTGTGACATCCCAGCTCACAGCAACCTCCAACACCTGAGCTTAGACGATTCTCTTGCCTCAGCCTCCTGAGTAGCTGGCACTACAGGCGCCTGCCACAATGCCGGCTATTTTTCATATATATATATTTTGTTGTTGTTGTTGTTGCAGTTTGGCCCAGTTCGGGTTTGAATCCACCACCCTTGGTATATGGGGCCGGTGCCCTACTCACTGAGCTACAGGCGCTGCCCAGGACTAAGTTCATTTTTTAAAAGTTGTCAAATAGATGCACATTTAATTGTTTGACATAATTTCTTTTTATCTTTCTATTGCTTGATAATTAAAAATTGTATCATTTCCATTTTTACCTGCATGGCCAAAATATACCAATGTTTCAAAAAGATACCTTTTTGTTGTGATGATTTCCTATATTGTGTTTTTAAATTCAATTTCATTGATTTCTTCTATTATTTCTTAATAATAAATAATAATAGAAGCAATAGAATACAAAGCAATACAAAGCAATAGAATAATTATTGCTTTGTATTTAATTTTATATCCTCTTTATAGTTTTGTAAAGTAAAAGTTTAGATCATTGTTTTGGCACATTTCATTTTTTCTAACAGAAGCATTTATGAGTATTGTAGCCAATATAATAAGCCAAGAAAAGGGCATGTCTAAAAGTAGAAGTTCCATGGCAAATACTATGCTATGTAAATCTGTTATGGTCGCCCATACGAAAGGCTGCAGGCTGGGGGTCTTAAATAACAAAAAGTATTGTCTCACAATTCTGGAGGCTAACTGTAGGAGATTGAGGTGTTGTTAGGATTGGTTTATCCCAAGGCCTCTCTCACTGGCTTGTAGACATCTGCTTTCATGTAATTCCTCACGTGGTCTTTCCTCTGTATGTGCACATTCCCGATGTTTCTCTCTGCACGGTCTAATCTCCTTTTTTAAAGAACACCTGTCAAACAGATTATGGCCCAACCTAAGAGCCATGTTTTAACTTAATTACCTCTTTAAAGACCCTGTCTAGTTTCCCCCTAAGTGCTAGTCTGTTTGCATACCATAAATTTTGCTGCATTTTGCTTTTTTTTTCTTTTTTTGCAGTTTTTGGCCAGGGCTGGGTTTGAACCCGCCACCTCCGCCATCTCCAGCAAATGGGGCCGGCACCCTACAGGTGCCACCCATGTGTTCTGCTTTCTTAATTCTTCTCATACTAAACATGTTCCAGTTTTCCTTATAAGTTTTTTTTTGAATTACGGGTTTTCTTTAGTCATATTGTTTAATTTCCAATATATGGATGATTTTACAGAAATATTTTATAAACTTCTAGTGTAACTTCCTTACAGTTTTAAAATAGATGCCGTGCAATTTTAAATCATCTATACTTAATGAGGATTATTTTATGGTCCATAGCACGGTCTCTCTTGGTGAATGTTGCTGATGTATTTGAACATAATGTGCATTCTATAACGTTGGGTAGGATGCTCTACAAGTATCAATTAGATAAAGTTGGTTGTTAGTATTGCTGAGGTCTTATAATTTTACACTATTTTTATGTCTACAAACAAAGTTCAGAAACAGGCAAAACTTCCTCTATGGTGATAAAAGTAAAAATAGTAAGTGACAAGAAGAAACCTTAAGGAAGCTATCTAGGGGGACTGTTCTGTATCTATCCAGGTGATATAAATAAATATACTTGCAAACATTTATCAAACTATAAATTAAGTTTTATGTGTTATAATGTATGTAAGTATATAAGTATCATACAGAATATGAGAAATAACTAATTGAAAACGCAAAATAACCAGAAAACACTCTAATCGTTTCTCAGTTAGCATAATTAATCTGAACCTCATATTAATAAATTATGATCAATGTATATGGTATATCTTCCTCTTGATATAGTACCTGTATATTAAATTGTTAAAATCCATTTGTTGCATCTTCCATTTCCACATGTGTAAATTTCAATGACTGATCTTCCTTTTTTCCTGATAAATATGTTTATTTTGTTATAAAATCTCTGTTGCACTGTAAATTAAACTTACATTGTAATTTGTCAGTCTACAAGTTCTAATTCTTACTTTGGTGTTATCACGATCATGTGGCCACAAAGTGTAAAAGTTTTATTTTTTTAATCACACTCATAAATGTTTCTGATTCTCTAGTTGCTACCAAAAAACTTAGTACTGTCGGAAATTTTTAGCTCTTTTTGTTGAAGGTCCTGAACATAATTAGAGCTATTCAGCTTATTATGTATTCCTCATATTCCCCTGTTTCCTGACCACAGTTCTATGCAATTTTTTTTCTCCCTGCAGCAATTATTTAACTCCTATATTCATCCCAAATTAAAATGGGTCATATATATATGTGTGTGTGTGTGTGTGTGTGTGTGTGTGTGTGTATATATATATATATATTTTTTTTTTTTTTACTAACTAAAAATTTGTATTTTATATTAACAGAAACAGCTCTTTTAGGCTCATTTGGACATCATTTTTAATTTAGTATGCACTAATTTTAAATGGTTTTATGTTTACATAATTTTATGATAACCATACAGAAAGTACCCATATATTCCGCTCTGTATTTCCACTATTACCAATATTTCACATTAGTGTGGTAAATTTGTTATAATTAATGAGCCAATATTAATACATTGTTGTTAATGAAAGCCCTTGTATTTATTCTGGGAACCCATTCAGTATACCACATTACGTTTAGTGGCCATGTCTCTGGAGACTCTTCTCCGCTGCGGCAATAGACAGTAAGATTATAATTAACTCTTTCACTATGAGCATCATGGGCTGACAGAGTTCTGTCTCGTACCAACAGCTGGACTCCAAAGTGTTCAATCCCCACATTCCCAAGTATTCCATCTAAGATTTCCACTATTCTGGGAGTCTTACTGTGACAATTCCCAGTTGACAAGGTATCTGTCAAGGGAATTCCTGGTGGCAAATGAATAAATAAACAATTCTAGCTCATTTAAGCAAATAAATCCACATCTGCTCACAGACATTAAAGTCATAGAATTCTTTTTTTATTATTTTTTTTTTATTAAGTCATAGCTGTGTACATTGATATGATCGTGGGGCATCATACACTAGTGTGATATAAATGTGTCAACCGGTCTGTGAAACTAAAGTCATAGAATTCTTGATGTTATCGAACAGTTATGCTTGAAGTCTATGCAGCCAGTAACACTGGTCAAGCTGCCCCTAAGGGCTTCCCAAGGGAAGACCCACGAAGACCCACTACCACATGCCCTTGCAAAGATGTGGCAGTTGTCTCTACAGAGGGGGAAACTGCAGTCCTGAACCTCCACCAATGACCCCCCTAATATTCAGATACTTACACTCTTATCTCACAGGAAACGTGTTCCTTAGAGCACTGAGTCCTCTCACGGATTCCTTTCTAACTAATGTTTTGCAGGTGTGTACGATTGGCCAAACCTATGTCACATGCTTTCTTAGAGTGTCAATCAAGGAAAACCCAGAAACTGAGTTTGTGACTTTTGCTGTGAGGAGAGATCAATAAAACCAGACATTCCCCACACATAAGAAGGATGCCTCAAAGACTGCAACTGTCAGAAAACAGGATGTATAACTTCTTAAATGTGACGCCAGGCTCTAAGAAATAAATGACAAAGGCCTGCCCTCAGCTTGACCATGAGATGGGAGGACAGGTTACACATACGAGGGATTGTATTTCAGAGTAAGAGTTGGCAGAAAATGGGATGAATTGCTGCACATTTTCAGGAGTGTGAAGAACATTTAGGGAGATGCTATGTCCAGCTTCAGCGCTGCGATTCAGCTTTGAGCACCAGGAACGTGACCAGTATAGGTTTGTGTCCCCGGTTTACCTCATTTCAAATGCTACTCTTGTATTCTGCCCAGAGCAATGGGCACAGTTTCCCTTGTTAAACTACCCTTCTCCGCTAATAATAGTGGAAAAGCCCGACTGGACAATCTAAACACTACCTCTGTCTTGCCTCAGTGATTTTGGCTTATGCTACAATGCCAGAACAACAAGGAACAAATACAACCCAATGACGGGAAATTTATTTTTGAGCTGAAGACTCTTTTAATACATTTTTCTCTGATATAGTTTAGTATACGGACTTGAAACTTAGGTCAGCGATCTTACTTAAGGATGAGTACATCACAAAGGAAGGGAAAGAAGAAGTACAGAGAGTGAAACTGAGTCTTTATGACATTAACTCAACTAAATCCAGCCATGGGTGTGAGATTTGACTCATAAACTATGAGAAACAAAAAATTATCATCACTGCCCAAGCCACTCTGTGTTGAACTTTGGTCTTTCCCTACTGAAGGGAACCCTTAAAAGTATATTTTTTTGTGGTAGCAAAATTATACCACTATAATTTTTTATTTGGGTAGTTGTCTAACTAGAATTAAAACAAATCTTTAAATATAGAGACCATGTATTCCTATGATTTTTTTTATGTATCTCCTACCACAGTTCCTGGAAAATATTTCCACATATTTGATGAATAAATAATAGAAGATAGTTATGTAACTAAAGTCACATAGCTCATAGCAAAAGTTGGGAGCCTAGCCCAGAGTACTTGTATTCTTTCCGTTATGTCTGATCTCAGAGGTGGGAAGAAATGTAATTCGTCCAGAGCATGGTTCGTCCCAGAAAAGCAGGTGGTCATCCGTTTTCTCTGCACCTATTTTCTTCCTCGTCTCTGTATCATTCATGTTTGGCCTCCTTGCAGAACTTTACTCCATGAAAAAACAAACAATAAAAATGCCTTAAGATCTGTCTAAATACTTACACACACACACACACCACACACACACAGAGTATATCATTTTGCATAAACTTACATTCTATTAAGTAAAAAAACATACTGTTAGGAAGACACAAAACCTTTTTTCTCTTAGGAAGTAACTGTCCTCTGATCGCAGACAACAACCTGTACGTCTCATTAGAGAAACTCATTACAAAAAAGCCCTACATGAGTTTATTGATGATCTTTTGATAATTGGGATTCAAAACACACCATTCCCCAAGGGTCACTACTGAGCTATCCAGACTGTACTTTTACATGGATTTTTCTTTTTCTTTTCCATTTGGCAAGGAGGAGACTCCAAAGGAGTAAAATCTTTGTTGCTTCTGTAAGAGCATTAATTTGTTACCTGTGACAGATGGTTCTCTAATCCATTGCTCTTTGTTTTGGGGTTTGGATAATTACACTGGAGAATGCAAGAGAAGACAAAATTATCTTGTTTACTTTTCTTTCTTTCTTTCTTTCTTTTTTTTATTCCAGTCCAGCAGGAGGCAAATAACCCTTAACACGGCAATTACACTAGGGTTAAAAATGAAAAACCATGTGCTTAATTTGTAAGAGAAAAAATATATACTTGATTTTTTCCTTTCATTTATATTAATATTTTGCAGGTAAATACTAGAAACTCTAGTCTCATAACGTATAATTTTGAAGAAAAATGAACTTAGACTGTTCAAAATAATTTTTAGTGCTGTTCTTTATTTATTTTCTTATGAGTAATCCGTGTCTTAAGTTATAAATGCACATTAACAGTTTTTCCTCATACATGAATTTATTAGTTCCTGTTTCTCTTCCCTAAACTAGAAGATGTAAAATTCACTGCAACTTGATAGAAAGATGATATTTCACGTAATTAAAAAATACTTTAATAGAAAATTTAAATGTTAGTGTTTTTAAATTGATCTGCTGGATTCTTTTTCTAAAGACAACTGGGAATATTTGAAGAGTATTGGGTAGGTACTTGTGTAAGAATGGAAAATTTTTAGCTGGCCAGGCATGTTACAAGGTGTCTACTCCACATGAGCCCCATGTTCCTGGAAATGGCATCCAGGGCTCCAGAAAACCCCATGTTCCAAGAAATGGCCCGTCCAGGGCTCCAGATGGTCGTGATAGGGCTGGGTCAGCAGTTCTGAGAAAAACGAATACAAGGAATTTTTCTACCCCGATAACTTGACTTGAATTTAAACTTCTGTCATGTAAAGATAGAGTGGATCAATTTAAATGAACCAATAAGATTGTAACACGCCATTCCTTCCCGCTTCCTCCCGCTTCTTCCAGAACCCTATAAAAAGAGCTCCCTTCTTGAGTTCAGGGTCAACTCCTCTGTCTCCTG
>CAUYPK010089605.1:0-24420 GCA_963574355.1 Loris lydekkerianus | reverse complement strand
AGCTGAAGCTCTGTTTGGACATACAGATGATGAGGAGGAGGAATCCAGTTTTGAAGGATTTTAACCTTTGTGATTTAGCTTGATTACCTGTTAAGCTACGGTTTTCTGCACTTTATTTAAAGTTTTTAAGTTGTTGTTGCTAATTTACAGTTTTTCTTTAGCAATAAATATTGAAAAGCGTTTAACCTACTGATTCCACAATAATTGTAATTGTTTTGGGTATATATTTTTATTTTTGAAATTTACCAGTAGCTGCTGCATTTTCCACCTCGGCTTATACTCGAGTCACTAAGTTTTCCCAGTTTTGGGAGTAAAATTAAGGGGGTCGGCTTATACTCGAGTATATACAGTACAATAGGAAGCTGGACAAATATTTCCAAGGACAAATAAAGCAGTGTGATAATATATGTTACTCTTTCTGGTAGCTTAGTATAATCATAGTACAATTTCCCACTATCTCAGAATCCCTTTCTATTTGGGGTAATTTTCTATATTTTGAGGCTTGACAGCCCACCACAGAGGTTCAAAATGTCAGATTCTTGTTTTCCTGGCCTCCCCAGCAAGCAGGGCATGGGCTAGTGATTGAACCTCCAGCAACCAGACACACCCTCACCTGGCTTAGAATTAGAAACAAATGAGTCAAAGGAATGGGCATGCAGCCTTCTATCTGTGTCAGTGGGGGAGATATATGCAGTCTGACAAGCGGCAGTACTAGTGGCTGCATCCAGTACCCAGGGTTAACAGTGTAGCTGATGCACACCACAGCATAAAATGCTTGGTGGTGGTATCAGTAGCATGTTCAATGGACAGGGTTAGCTATTACCCCTAGCTCCATGGCCTAAATTTAGTTTCCCTGGAGACTCTATGAGCGCCTCAATACCTTTTTAATAAATTCCACTTCTGATTTCTGTTGCTTACAATTAAGATCCATATTGAAACTAAAGAGAAGGGCATCCCAGGCAGAAGGAACAGCATAAGCAAAGGAAGGAGAATCCTGTTAGCTTAGTGATTAGGAGAGGAGGCTCTAAGGCTAGACAGATCTGAATTTGAATCAAGGTTCTACATTTTACTAGCTATGAAACCTTGCTCGGTGTATGTATACTCTCAAAACCCCAATTCCTGTTTAGTAGAGTTGACATAATAACACATATTTCTTTCTCATTAGGTTCTTTTGAGAATTAAATGAAAAAGAAAAAAAGAAAAAAAAAGAATTAAATGAAGTCTTGGTAATTCAGTTAAACCATGTTCGTATTTGACAAAGAATAAAACCTTCACAAATGATTGCTTTAATAATAATGCTGCTGATGAAAATAAGCATAGCATGGGGGGGACATGAGTGATCTGATTCTGCTGGAGTTTAAAGCACAGGAGTGAAGTGTAGAAAATGAGGATAGAGAAAGATCATGGAAAAGTCTGAGCTTTATAGGGTGAGACCCTTAATGATGATGAATAGGAAAATTACACTGAAATATTAAATTATAACTGGGAAAATATGGTTAGGCTTTGCATGGTGATGTGTATGTATTCTTCACATCCATAGTTATACAATTTGATCTGGCCACTATACTTATTTATGCGCACAGTGTAATAATATTCTTATTGTTGAGTGCTGATGCCATAGAAATTGAAGCTATTTACTTCTTTAAACATAAATCCTCCAAAATTTTTCATATTATCTGTCAATAGGTTGTGCAAGTGGATCAGATGGTGCTGGATCTATAGTTGAATAATAGCTGCTCCTTTTTCTGATCTGAGAGACAACTAACCTTTGAGTGAGGAGGAAAGTTTATAAAATGAGAAAAGGGAATGTGTCCTGAGATGACTGGCAGAAGTATGAATCACATTTACAAATATGATATTCTTCTATGACTTTTATATAATCAAATATCATCTGCTATTTTTCTACAATGCTTTATTTTGCATCAGCATCTTGATCTACAGTCCATTTTAAAGATGAAAGGTTTTATTGTCAAGTCAAAAACAAATCAATACTACCATCTCACAATCCGTGGCATTACTTACCAAATGCTAATTAGCATTACACTCTCTCTGTCAGCACCAATCCCCTGGTGCTGCACAGACAATCGCATAATGGCTTTTCTGCTTTACATTTACCAAGCTCTTCTACCTGTTTACCCTCATCTAATTTCCACCATTACTTCCTCTCCCACCTCCACTCCACACCCATATCTGCCTTTGAGAAACACTCTTTGATCTAATTTTGATTTTCAGAATAGCTACTGAAAGCAAACCAACCTGGATCACTGTGCAAACCTCAAAACCAGTGCTCAGAGAAAAAAATGTATAAATTTTGCTGGGGGAGGTGACAAAAACAGAACCCAAAATGTGCTCTGTAATCACTGAATGCTTTATTATATTTCACTTTTTGCAACTCCCATCTGCTACAGCAATACAGCACAGTTTAGTTGAAGGAAAAAACAGCATAGCCTTTTGAGTCAGACAGAGCTGGTTTTGAATTCTAGGTCTGATGCTCAAGAACCCTATTAGGTAGGTCCCATTATATTCCCATTACAGAAGACAGCACTGAAGTCTAGACTATTACATGACTTGCACCTGTGTGTATATGTTGTTTTTGGCATGTTTTCAAAAATATCAATGTGCTACTACATAAAATTGAATGGTCACATCTTCTATAGGCTCAATCTTACTTTCACTTTACTAGGTCATTTGTGGCGAGGGCCCAACACCTACCCAAAAGATCCCAGAGGGCTATCCACACACCAGAACTGGACAATGGTTGCTTCAGGGGTTCCCTGAATTCCTGTCTTTGAATTTGCTTTTTAAAAAATAGCTTCAAACAGTCCAATTCTGCCCAGTTATATCTGGCAACAGGACACATGATAATTCCGGCTTGACCTGGGCCACTCTGGGAGGAGAGTAAGGTAGCCTTTACCTCAAGCATATTGGTCCTACCCTGCATCTTAGAAACAGGTAGTAGAGCAAGCTGACCTACAACAATGTGCAGGTCTTCTTGATTAACAGTGTATTATCAGTCTACAAATTTTATCAATGAAGCTGCTAAGTTAATTAATCTAGAATTAATAAAGTTCACTGTTTTTCAAACATTGTGAATAGGCAATAAAAGCAATATTAATAATTTTTCTTTTCTGTGGTGTCTGTCTCGCTCATAACAACCTGAAACTTCTGGGTTCGAACGATCCTCCTGCCTCAGCCTCCCAAGTAGCTGTGACTACAGGTGTCCACCACAATGCCCAGCTACTTTTAGAGACAGGGTCTCACTCTTCCTCAGGCTGGTCTCAACTTCCTGAGCTCAAAAGATCCTCCTGCCTCTGGCTCCCAGAGGGCTAGGATTATAGACATGAGCCACTGAGCCCAACCTTAAAACAGTATTAATAATAATAGCTAACTCTGAGTGTTCACTATGTGCTAATTATTAAGCACTACTGAATTTTAGGTGTTCTACATGCATTGATTAATTTAATTCTCTCTCATTAACACCATGGTTCACTATTGCTTTGACTTCAAAGTTCGAATTTCGAAGAACAGTGATCATTATGTAAGGTATGTACCAGTTTCCTAAAGGCCAGAACCATTCCTTGGCTCTGCAATACCTAGGCTTGCCAATATATGAGCCAGACAGATGGGCACCTTGACTTCTGTGACCACAGGATTGAAAAATACCAAATGCCTGGCTTGGTTCCAGATTGCTCTGGGCTTTCAGGGGCCACTTGAACCCAAGACAAATCATACTTGTGCTGGAACAGACACAAGAAAAACAGTTATGGGTTCAGTTCTGTCAGAGTACCAAGGCTCAAGGAAAGCATCATATGGAATCTTAGATCACTAACCAAAAGACATTTATGTTCTTTTTGGTGACATGACAAATAGTTTAAATGTGGTGGATTTTTTTACATTTTGGTCTGTCCTGTATTTGTCTTTACAAGAGTGCTAAATCCAACCCACACCTCTGTTTTCATAACAAATAAGTGATCTCATTTATTGCTGTGAGAAAGGAAGCAATATATGCAGTAGTAAAGTATTAAACTCAGCGATAAAACATTTTATGGGATATTTTTTTCTGTAACTATTTGGAGGCACCTAATATGGTAATTTAAACAGACTAAGCACTCAAAGTTTGATAATTTAAATAATAGTAATAGTACCAATAGTACTACTTTAAATTCCATTTGAAAGATGTGCCATTTCAGAATGTTTAAACATTTGAAATACATTGTTCAAGAGCAGTTTCAAAGCAATACATCTATACAGAATTATTTCAATGGTAAGGAGGAGGTTAGGATAAATACAGACATGAAAAAATTCTGTAGTTACCACTAAATTGTTGTCTACATTTAACTCTAGACTCATTTTTTGTCTTTATACTTCTTTATATTTTCTAAAATGAATATATATTATTTTTCTAATCATTAAAAAGATTAAGTAGAAGTAGAATCCATTCTAAATACATCAACCAAAAATAATATTAAAGATTTATATAGCACAATTTATGTTGTGAGTTTAATATGAGATAAAACCAATTTTGTCTTATATTTTCTCAAGGTAGTAGTAAAAGAAAAAATAATATTACAGAATCCTAAGCCTTTGGAAAATACCATAATTGTGTATAAATTATACAAATAGGTCAACTACAAAATAGCATAAAAATATATTTTGTATAAACAAGCCACATGTAAGCCAGGTGAAATGGTTCATTCCTGTTATCCTACCACTCTGGGAGGCTGAGGCAGGTGGATTGCTGGAGCTCAGGAGACCAGCTTGAGCAACAGTAAGACCCTGTCTCTTCTAAAAATAGAAAAACTGAGGCAAGAGGATCACTTGAGCCTAAGAGTTAGAGGTTGCTGTGAACTATGATGACACCATGGCACTCTACCCAGGGTGCCAAAGTAAGACTCTGTCTCAAAAAAAAAAAAAAAAAAAAAAAAAAGAAGCCAAATGTAAATGTAGGTATTTATTTCTTTTTATTGTATTTAATTAAAGCTATCTTATTTACATTACATTATAAGATGATATAAACCATGTAATCTGGAAAGAACACAAGAAACAGCTTGAATTCTATACAGCCTTTGTGTTTGAGAAAAGCCCAAAATTATTTACATGTGTTAATTCTCAAAAATCTTTGGAGACTGGAATTAACAGGTTTCATTTTATAGTTAGGGAAACTACTTTACAAAGTCTTTAAAAAATGAGCTCAATAACTCACAAGGGAATGGAAAGAAATACTAGAATTTAGTTTTTCAACCATTCTACTGATTAGCTGGACCGTGCAGCCCTGCCTTTGTGGGCAAGTTGAAGCAACAAACTAACTTAAAAACTAAAACCAGTTGAACAGGATAGGTTTGCAGGATATACAGTTCAGTATAATAATAACCAACAGCTAGAATGTTTTGTGTTTTTGGTATACTTTTATAACTATTCACTATCCCACACAACATGGGTTGATGGCAGAACTATACTGTTAATGCTGTTCATATAGAGCTGATAAAAACACACTGTAGGATTATAACATATATAAAGTCAAATGAAAAATCTATAGCAGAAAAAAGCCCAATACCTTCCTCCAATCAAGCCTCAACACAAAATAAAACAGGATAAATTTTTGGAAGGTCAAGCCTACCCTTTTTTTTCTCTCATTATTGCCAATAACCCTTCCCAAACTATCGTTACATCCCTATCAATGATACACAGGACTGAAGAGAACCTAAAAAGCTATTTCGTTCATCCAATTTATTTTAGAGTAGACAGCACCTAAACTTTTCCTAAAAATTTTTTTTTGTACTTGAAGGCTATCTAGAATATATAGCCTGGGGGGGGGAATCTCTCTCTCTCTCTCTCTCTCTCTATATATATATATATATATATATATAGAGAGAGAGAGAGAGAGAGAGAGAGAGAGAGATTGTGTGTGTGGTTCTGGCCGGGGCTGGGTTTGAACCCGCCACCTCTAGCATATGGGGCTGGTGCCCTACTCCTTTGGGCCACAGGCACCATTCCTACCTAGAATATTTTTTAAGGGACTTCGCCTTTAAAGACCATTTCCAAAAGTAAAGGAACTGGGATATATAACATTCTCCTTACAGTAAGCAATGCTACCACTCCTAACTTCTCCCTTTTCCTCACATACATCAAGTAAAAGCACTAGATTTTTTAAACAACAAATAATAAAAATGTTAAAAGATCTTTGGGCCAGGCCCAGTGGGAGGGCTGGCTGGTGGATTGCTCTGGCTGGTGGATTACTCTGGGAGGCTGAGGCTGGTGGATTGCTTAAACTCAGGAGTTCAAGATCAGCCTGAACAAGAGCAAGATCCCATTTCTACTTTAAAAAAAAAAAAAAAAAAAAAAGCCAGGCTTTATGGTGGGCACTTATACAATAGTTCCAGCTACTCAAGAGGCGCTGAGGCAAGAACTCTTGGGCACAGGAGTTTGAGGTTGATATGAGCTAAAATTCCACACCTCTCTACCCAGGGTGACAAAAAACAGAAGATCTCTGGTAATATGCCAGTTTCAAAGAAGCATGCAACACTAAAACTAGTTTCCAGAATCAGTTATCTAAAGGGTCTAAAAGTTGCTAACCAAAGATTATTTAACATTTCCCACCCAGGTGAAAACCTACTCCCCGTCATTTTCCTTATGATTAGGTAGAACATACTCCTTTTTCCAAATGAATAAATTTCCCCTTCCCTTACAGTAGCTATCTCCCTGGCAAAGCATCATATAGAACAGCTGTTATATTACCAGTATAAAACCAATCTCATCTGATCTAATTGTAAAACATTCGGACAGACAGAAGTCAAACCTTGGGGGCTCTGCATCTTTAAAGGAAAAAACCATCAAAGATCTTATATTGGTAAAGCCCATGAACAATGCCATTAATTCAAATTTTGCACAATTTAAACAAGATCTATGTTCATAAATTAATTTTAAAGTGGATGCTTTAAATTTCCTATATAGAATGACATGGAGACAGAACCAACTCTCTGTTTTCAGCCTCTGCTGAAGGTCTCAGTAAAAACTTCCCTGAAGGTATCAAATCTTAGATATATCATCCTTATTCTATGTTTAAGATTTGTCAGGCCTCAGGAATATCTTGGGTACTATCTTCAGCAATATCCTTACTTCAGAACTCTGACTGGCTGAGATGGGGCAAATACCTCTAATGCAGATCAGACCTGCTGAGTCAAAAACAGATATAGTTAAGTGACCCTGGGTAAAATCATCTGACTTGATTTCATATATGAGTAAGTAAGGGCTTACCAAGCTTTCATATATGAGTAAGTAAGGGCTTACCAAGCTTACCAGGCTTACCAGCTTGTATTCATTTTTAAATTTTATTCATTTCTTTTTATGACTAAGATTAAAATTGGATATATTCATTAAAAATCTGAAAAAATTCAGAAAAACACAAAGGTCAATTAAAATTACCCATAATCCCATATATTAACTTTAATCAATTAACATTTGGCACATTTCTTTCCTCCTACACATATTGCTACTTAATATAATGTAACCATTTTAATGGTTACTTTCTTATCATAGAATTTTAGAGTAGGAGAATTCCTGTTTCAAACATCTTTAAAGGGTCCACTTGGCCTCTCTCCTGGCCCTACTGGTTCCCAAACACATCTGAAGAATCCTAGTCCCCAAAGAACACAATTTAAAAACCACAAATCTATTCTAATTCATTTAACAGATGAAATTACTTGCTTCGGGCAGATCATAGAACAAGTAAAAGAATTTAGGGTCCTATATCTTTCAGACAACTTAACTACTCTTTCTACAAAAGTCATCAGACGATCATTTGTCCATTACTGTTCTTCCTTTAAGAAAATAAAAGGGACAAAGTTATATAATAAAAAATGAATAAATATAATGTACTATATCTTAAAGAGCTCCACTTGCCCTAAGTAAGTTCTTAGACTATCCCTCATTTGAATGAAGGATAAAAGTTCATTTCTAAATTAAGGGGAAAGGCCATAATTACATTTTTTTTCCTTAAGAATACACTACATGTCTAGTGTAGCTACAACCATTCCTTTTCACTTGTTGAATCACTAAAATATTTAGTAAGAATCTATTTGGGCTGGACAGTAGGGATATAACTGTGAACAAAACAAACAGAAGTCTCTGCCCTTGTGGAATTTGTAAACTGATAGGCTTGGGCAGAATACTCACACTTTCCAAAGCTCAGTATTTGCCATTTATAAGGTAAGAATAATAATAGCTAACTACTGCTCTGTTTAAGAATTAAATGACATATGTATATAAAACAAATCCTGGTAAATAATTAGGCATATAGTAACAAGTGCTCAGTTGACATTGGTTGCCTTCCCTGCCAAAGCGTTAAATTTCACATTAAAAATAAGGTGTGAGGATACTAAGCATCATTGCTGCTAAAACACTGATTTAAGGCAATACACCTGAAATAGCAGGATAAAATTTTAAATGATTCAAAAGATTCCCATATTAAAAAAGCAAATAATATTTCAATATGAAGAAATAAAATTTACATCAGCTACCCCAGTCAAGTTTTGTAGTTCCCTTGTTATCTCCATCACCATTTAATTTAAATGACTACTGGCTTCTTTCCATAACATTCGGCCCTGTAGAGTGCCTAGTAAAGAAAATACAAAGCAAGCACTCCTCTTCTCCAAATAGCATTTTTTCATTGTTTAAATATGGGCAGCGGAAGCAGGCACAGACTTACAACACTGAGCAAAATAAAAGACAACTGTTTGAAATATAAACTATCAAATGTGAAACCCACTAAAAACCTAGATGACAGAAGTAAAGCCATTTGTCATTCATATAATACATAGAAATCAACAAAATATGGATGTCAAAATCTTAGAGATTCACTGTACTCTTATTAATTATTAGAAGCACTCTGTCTACTATTAACTTTAATTAGATTTCTACAGGCGAAATTTTGTCATTCAAAAGATCACATGTAGCCCATAAAGATAAATGTACACAACTATTACACACCCATAGTAATTTTTAAAAATTTTAAATTTTTCAAAAAAAAAAAAAATTCTCAACCAAATTAGGCCTTTTATTATATATTGGTATGCATCCCCTGTCCACCCAGCAATAAAAACAGCTCATATTATTCATAAATAGAAAAACAAATTTGCTACTTATTCAAAGCATCTAAATAATTTCTATTATTAAGGTTTTTTTCTTTATCATTCTGCAGAAGAAGGGGTGGTGGGGGTGGTGGTGCTGGACAATAAAGAAGACCTAAGAGCAAAAGAAAATATTTCCTCCACTTTTTTTTCAAAAAGAGAGAGTACCACGTTGAATAATGTGGTCAGATTAGGCTTTCTTGTCTTGTTCCTGATAGTAAACACTGGAATTGTTATTGAGTATAATGGTATCTGAGGGCTTGTTTACGTGATCTTATGTTGGGGTTCATACTTTTGAATGTATACCTTTTGAATTTTTAATCATGACAATTGTTTAATTTTGTCAAATGCTTTTAATAAATCTTTTGAGGTGATTTTAAAAAGAGAGAGAATACCATGTTCCAAATATCATATAAGTGACATTTTCTTATTAAGAGGGCTTAATAATCTAAATTAAATAGACTAAAAACAAATCAATAGGAAAAAAGTCAAAGTCAAAGAGAAAGACAGGTTTTTGTTCAAAGTGTTCGACCCTGTGCACCCTGATACCAGGACATCTTCAAGGGCTTATTGTTCATCTAGAAAGACTTCTTGGGAGAATTAGGCTTTGAGGAGGCACTGAAGGAGGACAAAGTGGTAAATTGTTAAATAGAGAGGGTAATTTGGTTCCTTAAAGATCATGGAAAGAATGGATGGGGCTAATAATAAAAGAACATTTAGAGGATTTTAAATTGAAAAAAAAAAAAAAGCAAGGAGAATGGAAGAATGATTTTTTGTTTAATGAAGAAAAAATAATAAGGAAAAAATTCTTGTCACAATAATAATTATCTGCAGAACAGTGGCATTAACTAGAGGTATTATTTTGACACAAATTTTCACAGATACCTAAAAGGATAATTATTTTCATAAACCATTACTATGATTAAAAAATATGTACCTAGACATTATCTTTTTCATTACAGTTTTAAAAAATCCCTCTTTAAAGTTTCCAGTACAATTAGGGTGGTCATTTTTAGTGAAAAACAGATAAATCAAAATGCATACTTGAAAAAAAGTCTAAGCAATCACAGACAAGGTGCCTGGAATATAATGTTGACATTAGTAATAAAGATTTTTGTATCAGGTTAAAGAAAACAAACAAAAATCAAGATCAAGGTACAAAAGATAGATTAAAGCTATTTATAACTAAAAATATCATCTGACATTGTCTTTCAGCTAAACAAGGTCTTACATTTCTATTTTCTTCTGATCTATTAAGTGCCCTAGAGCTGAAATCTCTCTACCCATAATTTACCCATCAGTAAAAACGGCACTGTGATACTTTTCTTTCATTCTTTTTATAAGGGTGCCAAGACGTCTGGAAGATAATATATACATGTTTAGAAATGCTGAGATGAAAAGTTCTGCACACTTTAATTTTATGGGTCTTTTGAAAAAAATCAAGATAAAAAGACCTAGTCAGATTATTTCAGTGTGTAAATTTTTAGCTAGCCAGAAGGCTTCCTGCATTCAGAAGATTTGAAACTAATGTTCTGAAGTTTGTGCTACTTCAGAAACTAATCAGACTAAGGAATTTCTACAGAAAGCTAGGCACTTAGGCCAGGAATAAAATATAGTAAATTTAGAAGTCTCTGGACCTGGCCCTAAAAAGAACACAAACAAATGTCTTTATCACAGACCAGCTCAGAGCCTAGTCAGAGGACAAATAAGAGTTATAATTTCATATCACCACTGTAAAGTATTGCAAAACAGAAAATTTAAGGAGGTAAATGAACAGCACACAATAAAGCAAAGGAAGTAAATGCCAAAGAACAGCAGAAATTTTCTCAGGTTAATATCCAAGGACCAATATTTCTAGAAAAATTGTTTCCTAATTTTCTCTCCTAGGCAACTATATTTCTTAAATACCAATAACACAGATTTTGCAGCCAAACAAACTTGTTTTGAATGTAGGTTCCACTATAGCTGGGCTACTCTAAGACTTAGTTCTCTTATCTATAAAATGAGGATAATAATAGTATCTAACCTCTCAGAGCATAAATTATATATCTAAGGCACTTAAAATAGTGCCAGGATCATAGTAAGTGTGTTTGTAATTACTATCACAATGGTTCACAATCCCTCAAAACAGTGTTAAATACTAGAAGTCTCCAAACCAAAAAATTTTCTGTAACTTATTTGGTGCCAAATAACTGCTCTATCTTGAATGCATTTATTAACAAAATCTGACCTGAGTAAATACAAGGCTACTTACAGTCTTTATTTATCTCATTCATTGTGAATATATATACATTTTGCTGAAGGTATCTTAAATGTGTTTGACTATAGGATGCTGTCTCAATTCACTGTGATGTATTTATTAACTTCCTAAAATCTTAATAATTCTAAATTTTGAAACACATTCACACCTACAGGTTTTGTATAAAAGACTATGGATCTACATTACCTTTGAAGCTTGAGAAGTTTCTACTTACTTAAAATAAATGCATCTTCTTAAATAACCACAAGATCATAACCCTAATAGTCTTAGTAGTAAAGCATATTAGGAAGAAGAAAACATGTCCCGGTACAATTAGGAGGGCCCTGTATTTCCAGGATGTTGAAATATGATCCATTTGTAATATTTTATTTACATGTCACAGTAGTCAAGAGTTTTTGGATTCTAAATTCTAGAGCTTGTTTAAACAGAGTCTATTCTTATCACTGAGATCACAAATAAATACTTAAGGTTCTTTAGGGGGCATGAATGTGCTTTGTATCATGCATACCAAATCATCACAGAAACCTCAGGGCTGAAAGAAGACTTTTAAGAATTAATGTAAACTATTATCCCTTCTCTTTCAAACTGTTTTATCATTCATAAATTTATTCTCCCTTATGAGGTAGGAATAACCTGCCCTAACTTTTCCTTAGACTCTGTCTATAAGAACACCCTGTAGGTAAATGTGAATAAACTAGATGGAGTATACTGGCAGACTAGAGATCTAAAAGGATGCTTTGAATCTAACACAACCAATCTTATAAATTCAGTACATGTCTCAGATTATACTTTAGAAAATGACAAGAATTTCTAAATCCAGAATGACAGAAGACTCATCTAGAAAATATTAATAAATAAATAAATAAATAAATAAATAAAGACTTAGCTATCCTAATGGACTCAATGAGTCAACTACATGATATGGCTGCCAAAAAAAGCTACTGTGATTAGGGACTAACCACATCAACAGCAGAATCCCATCCAGAAAGAACAAGGCAACCGCCTTCTCGGCTATGATCTAGTTCGAACGCATCTGGAGTGTTACATTCAGCTCTGTTCCGCGTTTTGGGAAAGACAGAGAAAGAACGAAAAAGACCAGAAGAGGGGTGACCAGGATAGTGAGGGAATTTGAAATCATGTCTCATAAAGACCAGTTGAAGATGTTATTTAGCCTAGACTCAGCAGAGGTAGGATCACTGTCCCCAAATCCCTAAGAACTATCATGGCACAGAGATAGTAGACTTATTCTGCATGACCCCAAAAGGCAGAATCAGATTAGTCAGTTAACCACAGGGAGAAATATTTCAGCTAAGCCTATGCAAATATTTCTTCAAATGTAGGGCCACATCAGGAGGAAGTGGCTTCTTAGGTCTAATCTAACCCTAAAGATCTATAGTTTTAAAAATAAAACATTTCTCTTTACTCTCTTCTGTCACAGCATCTCCCTTCAGCCTGTTTAAAATTCAGCCAACCAATCAGCTGTTTTGCCAGGTTTGGGGAGGAAAGTGACTGCTTACTGGGTAATTAGTTTCAGTTTGCAGATCAGTGTCCCTGTAAACAAAAGAGGACCCTAACTCAGGGGCAGACAAGAGCTCTCAGCTAGGTCTCTATGGAAGAAATTCTTATCAATTCAATAAGCAGCTATAAGACCTATCCAACCAAATAATGGATAATAATTATCAATGGCACCCAGTCCTTACAGGAACATTGAAATAAAAAACCTTTATTATTGAAATAATATAACCATCTTCCCAAATGCCAGGGAATCCAATTTTGCAAGCCAAACTAGTTCTCTCAAATTCAATTAGAAGTTTTTCTTCTGCCAAAGAGACATGTTTACTGTTTAAAGTAGGTTGGAACCCAGGTTCACATACAAAGTCCATACTTGGGCTCGGCACCTGTGGCTCAGTGGTTAGGGTGCTGGCCACATACACCAAGGCCAGCTACAACAACGACAACTGCAACAACAACAACAAATAGCCAGGTGTTGTGGCAGGTGTCTGTAGTCCCAGCTACTGGGGAGGCTGAGGCAAGAGAATTGCTTAAGCCCAAGAGTTAGAGGTTGCTGTGAGCTGTGACACCACGGCACTCTACCAAGGGCAACATAGTGAGATTCTGCCTCAAAAAAAAAAAAAAAAAATTGATCCGGATTCTAAGAAACTTCAAAGCATTAGAGAATATGAATGTATCATGGCCTTAGTAAGAACACTGTGCTTTTTAAAGTGAAGCCCAGAAGCAATCCAGGTATCTATAAATAAGGGATTGGTTAAATAAATTTTAGTACATTCTTGCAATGGAAAATGCAACTGTTAAAAAGTGAATACCACAA
The DNA here is from genome assembly GCA_963574355.1 of Loris lydekkerianus. Lineage (NCBI taxonomy): Eukaryota > Metazoa > Chordata > Mammalia > Primates > Lorisidae > Loris > Loris lydekkerianus. Next base: position 10,706 of record CAUYPK010089605.1, on the reverse strand, counting down.
ATTCACAAAACAGTATGTATAGAATTATTCCATTTTGATTTTTGAAACTATATTTAAAATACCCTGACTGCACATTTATATAAGCCCAGCAAAATTTTTGATAAAAGAACCGACAAACTGCTAACAGCAGTAACCTCCATGGACTGAATGGAAGGAGAAGGCAGTCAAGGAGTGACTTTCACTTTTTCCCTTCTAGACCTCTGATTCTTTGTATTTTTTTTGCCAGTAGGGGTTACCTTTGTGGTTTAAAAATAACAATACAAAAATAATAAAAGTAAAATAAATACAGAATCATTTATCAGATACTAACCAAAGTAAGTGATCTTCTTACTTAAGTGCTACTGTGTGCTTAAAATTCCTCAAATCTAATTCGTCCTTTTTCTATTATATTTTACTAAAACAAGTAAAAATGACAAGTCTCTACTAGTTTTCTCAAATGCTTTCTATAGATACACACACACACACACACACACACACACAAAGGCCCAGGCCTACTCATAAGCATAGTTAACACACCTGGTGCTTATTCTGTACCAAGACCCCTTATAAGCACTATAAATCTATAAATGTATTAATTTATTTAATCTACATACCAACCCTATGAGGCAAGTACTCTTACTAACTTCATTCCACAGTGGAAGAAACTGAGGCCAGAGAGGTTAGGTGAGTTGCCTAAGTTCATACACCTAATAAGCGGCAGAGCTAGGATTCAAACTCCACAGTCCATACTCTCAACCACCATGCCTCTTGTCTGTCAGTTATGTCCATCTCTCTAAACCAAGGCCAAAAAGGGTTATAAGTAAAACCTAGCTAGTTAATACACTAGTTGGAAGAGATGCAAACTTGGCTTTTTACCAGTGAATAATTGGCATTACTACATGATTGCTAAGCTCCAATACAATTCAAGATTGTATTAAAGCTCATAAATAACCATGTGAGAAAATAGTCTACAAACTCTAGGTCCAAAGTCCATACCTGATTACATAGTAAATCACTGAGCCTAAGATTTAGGTCAGAGATCCAGCTAGGCAAATGGTTTGGACCAATCTCCACCCCAATTCAAAGCAAAACAACTCAGAAACTCTTGCCTAATATCTTGACATGGTAGGTTTTGTTTAGTTCCAGGCCCATCCTAGACTTAAAAGGACAAAGAATAGCAGCCGTCTCTAACTTTGCTTGAAGACTTCAACCAGTAGGAAAAAATTGATACTTATCAGCATCAGCAAAATTGAACATTCTAGCTTAAGGAGACAAAAATGGGCATCCTTGCTTAAACTGTGTATTTGACCAAACATACTGACCTTGTAATTAAGAAAGAAAAAAAAAAATGGTGCAAGGAAGGATTTAACCTAATTTATAAATGTGCTCAACCTAGATACACACCTGTCCCAAATGACCTACTGAATCCAGTTATTTGCGGGGGGAAAACATGGATTACAATGCCTTTTTTAATTTTTATTTTTTTGGTCTCAAATGGTTGGTACTACTCTTTGCAAGTAACATCCTCTCAATATCTCTTCCACCTGTCACACATATCCACATATCTGATATTTACACAAACAAGGAGACATGAACAAGGAAATTGGAGCTTTGACAGGAATCCCTTATACTCAGCTTTTGACCCATTGGTTGAAGGAGGTACTATGCTGACTTTGAAACTTCCCCCAAATAACCCAAGCAAAGTGGCTGGGTGAGAGAAACCAACCCAGAAGTTTGCACCCATTCTGGGTCTCTGACAAAGGCCAGAAAGCCCCGTTTGGGAGGAGACGCGGTACCTTCCACACAGCATCCACTCTCCCGAGGGAGCCCAGCCCCAGGGGACAAAAGACTTTCCAGATCAGGAACTGTGGGGCTAGTGGGAGCTTGGACCTCCCCAGGGGAACCGAAATCTGGGGAGCCTCTGGGCAAAAAATGATAAATTACAGCCACGAGACCAACCCTGGGTGCCAGGGGCCGGGGTAAGGATGGGCAGCCGCTGGGGAGGGTCCTGCCAGTGAGGAAGCTGTGGGACTCACCTGGGGGAGGCGGAGAGGGAGCCTCGGTGGCAGGTGGGGTGGGCAGGACGCTGCTGGTGCTGGAGAGAACGGGGGTCGGGGTCCGAGGAGTAGTGGGCGCCGGATCGGTGGTGGCTACAGGGGTGGTCGGCGCCGGGACAGTGGTCGTCGACAGGGTGGTCGGCGCCAGAGAGGTGGCCGAAGTGCGCTCCGCTGCGGGAGAGGTGTTCTGCGAGGGGCCGAGCGGCGCCTGAAGGGTGGTGGAAGCAGGTCCGGCGGACGCCCGAAGAGGGGTAGTCTCCGGAGACTGGGCTGAAGAGGTCGCAGCCAGGGGTCGGCGGACGGTAGTGCGCGGGGGTCCGGTCCTCCGGGCCTGGGCCGTGGCAACTGTCGCCTTAGGGAAAGTATAGTTGGGCTCGCCCCGCAGCCCGGGGCCCGGCGACGCGTCCACCTGCCCCACCGCCCCGCCACCACCGGTGACATTCTCCGCCGAGGCGGCTGAAGCAGCGGCGGCGGCCGCGGCGGCGCAGCACAACAGGGCGAGGCCGCCCAGGCTCGGCAGGCTCTTCATGGCGCGCTCGGCTTCGCCATTCATTCATTCAGCCAGTCGGTTGGTCAGTCATCTTCTCCTCCCTGCAACCCGACCGAGGATGCCGCCGCAGCCGCAGCCGCCACCGGGATCACCATCGCCGCCTCCCTCTGACAGGCGGCCGGCCCCGCGGGCGGGCCCCAACGCGGAGGATGAGACCGGACCGAGCGCGGACAGCCCGCCCTCCTCGATTGGCAGCTGCGTCTGACCAATGGGAGCCCACGCCAGCGCACGTGATCCACCCGCTTCCCGGCCTCTTTGTAGCCCCGCAGACCAATCAGAGGACGCCCAGGGAAGGGGGCGGTACGTAAGGCGGGAGAAGGGTGGCGCGAGCCCAGCTCTATCCTGCCGGGTTCGCGATGGCTCCGGCTTTGTCTACCTAAGGAGCGGGGTACGGGCCTCGGGCAGCGGGCGCGGCGGAGCAGACAAAGGGCGCGCCCCGCACGGGCAAAGCTGGGCCAAGTCATCTGCTCCACGGGCCTGTGAGCGCAACCCAGGGCTAGAAACCCGCTCTCGGGAGCGTCCCGCCCTCCTGAACAATGGGGGCGCTGGCGCCGCACCCGGGCTCGGGCGGGGACTCGGCTGGAGCCCCGCGAGGGGCCAGGGCATCAGCAGCGAGGATGTATAGCTCAGCATTCCCTCTGCTGCTGGAGAGAGCCTGGCCTCTGCCCTGCGAGGTCTCTGCTTTCATTCCTATTTCAGAGATGGGGAAACTGAGGCCCTTGTCGGGGGCCTCTCCCAACCAAGACCTAAGCCCTCACCAAGCACCTGCTGTGGCCCAGGTGTCGTGCCAGGCTGGACGACAGGGTCTGGACACACCTCAGGAGCGAAAGATGCAAACATCCTGCGTGGGGGAGACATTCACATGAGCACTTCACCCTAATCCTCGGGAAGAATAGGATTCGACGGGGTTGAACCTCAACTTCTGAGTGGTTATGTGGCCCAATCGCAGATTTTTCACCACTAAAAATGGAAATGGTACGACACCCCCATTCCCTCACGGAGCTATTGTGAGAATTAAGTAATGTACGTAAAGGGCTTAACCCAGCGGCTGGCCCGCTGTTGGTAAACCCTCATTAGTGCTAACTACTCTCAGTCTACTGTCAGGACAAGTCTGGGATTAGAAAGCAGCCCCAGGCCACAGCCCTACTGTATCCCTAGAGTCCCCCGCTTGTTGCAGGGATTGGGGTGGGGTTGATAGAGCTTGACCCTGGATGACACTAAACTCTGGATGAAGCTGGAATTCGGACGCAGAGCCTCACACCATCCGCCCAGGCTTGAGTTAGGTCAGGCGCTGCTGCCTCGGCTCAGCAGCTTCCAGGGGCAGCCAGGCAGGGCGGGCTTGTCATCTGATGGGGCTTAATCCCAGCCTCACCGCTAACCCAGTTCTGGCCTCTGCTACGTGATGTTTGCCTTTGTGCCTGTTTCCCATCAGTCACTGGCCTCCAACCAGACCGGCAGGATGAGATTTGTGTGTGAACTTGTGAATGTTAATAAGAGCATGCATTTATTTACCTGTATGAGTAGTGGGTGGGGGAGGCTGTGTGTGTTCTTGTGTATGAAAGGATAGCCATTTTTGTAAGTCTGTGTGTATGAATATTAAATGCATCGGTATGAGTTTATAGGTATGAGAATTAGTATCTGTTTTCATATGTGTCTTCATCTGTATGTGTGTACTGTGTGTGTCTTATATGTATTTTCTGTGTTTTTGCATCTGTGGTTATCTATGGTTGTGTCCTGATGGTTCTATGTATGTAAGAGGGGAGGAGGGTATGTGTGGGAAAGGGGGTGAGTGTTCTGGTTTCAGGACCAATATTTAACAAGCTCTAACCAATGTTCTATTTTTACTACTCTTTGGGAAGGGGATGGACAGGTCATGCCCTTTTCCTATATTCTTTTGCTGATTTCTCTTGGCCCAGCAAACCCCAACCAAAATGTCACATTATCTAAGAGACATTCCTGGATTTCTGAGTGGGAATTAATCTCTCTCTCCATTTCCCCACTGCCTTTTGTTTATTCATTGATTATAGCCTTACTCTATCAATTTACCTCTCCCCTGCCTCTTCCTAAAAGGATTAAGGATGGCTTTCAGAAATATATACAACAGGATAAATTGAACTGCCCACGTGGCTTTATTACTTCTCACAGGCAGGTATCAGTTTTAATACTAGAATTTGTGATTTATGTGCCTGTCTCTTCCATCAGCTGTTCTTTCTGTTCTTAGTACTTAGCAGGGGCAATGTATATGAGCACAGATTCATGCTGGTTAAGTTGAATTAAATTGAAAAGAGATCCTGCAGTGCCCATGGGAAGAGCTTGTGTCTTTAGAGCCAGCCATGTCTGAGTCAAGACTGCCAACCATGTGAACTTAGAGGAAAACTTTCACATCTCCAAGCCTCAGTTTTCTCATCTATAAAATGAGACCAACAAATCCTTTCTCAATTAGCCGAGCCAAGAATTGAAGAGAATGTTTTTACAGAGCGTGGCACACAGACAATGTTCGGTTTCTGTAGATTCATATTTAAATTCTGTCATTGCTAACTGTGAGCCTTATTGGCTAAAGGACCAGAGCAGAAACCCCATGAGGTAACTTCCCCCTCAGGTAACCTGGCCTGACAGTTGCCCTACCAGATATCCCCAAATGATATCTGAAAAATGCTGAGTTGGCCCTGAGCTATGCTGTATCAGAGAATCTCTGGCAATAGAGGAGAAAAGCTGATGCAGCCTCTTCACCAGGAGAATCACAGCAAAGGACTAGAAGACCTTGCTGAAGGATCCAGACCAGCTCCCTGCCTCTGGCAAGGATCACCCACGTGGGGGCTTCTGAGATGGGATAATTAACCTGTAATACGTATAGAAAATGTTGAATTGTTTTCAAAGATAATTTAAGTGTGTTAATGTTGATTCATTCACGATTTAATTCTTAAATTTATTTGCCTTAAAAGATGACTTTTTTATTTCTTAGGAATAAAATTTTACTTTGTGTCTAAAAACTGGAAACACCTTAAGTATCTGACATCAATGGAAAGTATTATATCTGTTCTATCGAATTATATAAAGTCATTGTAAAGGTGGTTATGAAGACAGTATAGCAAATATTGTTAGTAGGTAATTGAGTTTTTACTATGGTGTTATACTAAAAGCTACACATGAATTATTTTGTTTAATTCTAAGAGCCATAAGAAGTAGGAAGTATTATGTCTTGGTCTATTTGGGCTGTTATAACAAAATACTATAGATTGGATGGGTTATAAACAACAGAAATTTATTTCTCACAGTTCTAGGTGGCTGGGAAGTCCAAGATCAAGGGACAAGCAGATTCAATGTCTGGTGAGGGGCCTCTTCCTGATTCATAGATTGCTGTTTTTTCATTGTATCTTCACATGGTGAGAGAGGCAAGGGTCCTCCCTAGGGTCTCTTTTATAAGGACACTAATTCCCTCATGACCTAATCACTTCCCAAAGGCTCTGCCTCCAGATGCCATCACATTGGTATTAGGATTTCAACATATCAATTTAAGGGGAACACAAACATACAGTCTATAGCATATTATTATCTGCATTTTACAGATAAGGAAAGTAGGGCACAGAGAGGTTGAGCAACTTCCCCTTGGTCCCTTACTAAGTAACAGAGCCAGAAATCACACCAAAGCTGGTTGACTCCATCTGGCACCCTGAACTATAAGGGAAGATGCTTCTAATTAATGTTAAGAAGAATAAAATAAAAATTACAGCTGTGACACTCTGTGTAACAGAACGTTGACAGGCACTTTTCCCATTGCCCCAGAACTGCAGCTAAGGCCCTGGGCTCTAAAGAGAGCTGTCAACCTGCACAAGACACCTGGAGCTACCGGGCTTCAGGAAGGACCACAGAATAGAAGGGTCAGAGATGGCCTTACTGGAGCCATTAAGCAGCCTGGCTTTTCTCCGAGGCAAAGAAGACACTATAAAGGGCCTACTGTGATTCTTCTTTGCATACTACTCAGCACCTAGCATGGTGTCAAATCCACTGAAGTGGTTCAAGAAGTATCTGTGGGGCTAAATGGAGTCTTGTATCCAGAACACACTTGTTCCTCAAAGGCTGGCCTATTACCTGCACTTGAAAAAAAAAGAAACTGAGCCTCAAGATGGTGATTTTCAACCAGTGTGCCATGAACATTTTTAAAGACCGTTAATTAAAATTATTTTCGGAAGATGTTCAAAACGCAGTAAGTATTTTTTTTACTCTTTTTTTTTTTTTGATGAACATTATTTAAGTGTGCCATGGAGGTTTAACTATAGTTTCAAGTGTGCCATGAGATTAAAAAGGTTGAAAAACACTGCTCTAAGAGGTTAAGGGACCTGCCCAAGATCTGCCTGACTCCACAGTCCAGGTTCTTCTCTGTACTCCACAGCCCATTAGGTGGCCACTGTGTGCTGCACATTGTATGAAGTCGTCAACCACATCCTGAAAGAAAGGACACACATGCACCAAACTGAACCCACCAGTTAGAGCAGCCTTTATGAAAAGAGAAGCTTTGGGCATAGGAAAATCAAAGAAGGCCTAGTAAGATGATAGATGTGGCTCAGCAAAATAACTTCATTGCCCAAATTCCAATAAAACACAGAGACCTTTCGCCTTTCTGGTTTCATTGAAACAGCAATGCTGACATGGACTATTTCTAATCCTGCAGGAGCCTGGCCTCCTATCAGATGTGGCTAAATGCAAGGTTTGGCATCTTCTGCACACAACTGTAGGATTATTGGGGCCACTATTAACAAAGTCTGCCCAGCAAAGACACTACTCACAGAAAGGGAGATACAAAGGACTAAAATGCATGAAGTACTCCATGTGCAACTTAGGTAATCAAAGAATTGCAAGTTGAGACATGAGACAATGAGTTGCCTTTTTTTAAGCCTATTGATTTACCAAGAGTTTTTAAAAACCAGTAATATCTGTTATTGTCTCTCAATGTTGAGAAATATGTAAAGTGATACAGCTGTTTATACTCTTTGATCCATTATTTCCACTTATAAGAATCTATCCAAGGGAAAGATGTAAATATTTACATACAAAAATGTTCATCAGAGTGTCATTTATACATATAATAACAAAAATTAGAAAAATATAATTAGTTAACTTTAAAGGATTAATTAGGTACTTTGTGCTCTATGATGTTTCCATGTTGGAATACTATGCATCTATAAAAATGAAATTCATGAAAGAAATCCTTGTAAGATAAAATGGTGAAAAAATAGTTTACTTAACTATTTATGCTGTGATTGCTAATTAAGTAAATAATAATATATACATAGAATAAAAGACCAAAAGGAAATATAATAAAATGTGAACATTCTTTGTTTCTGAGTGATTGCATTATTGATATTTAAATTTTTAATGATGAGTACATGTCATCATCAAAATCATTTAAATCTGCAAACAACATCCCTGACCCATCCCCATGGTATCTCTTCTTAAGATGATAAGGGGAAGAAATACTCAAGTTATAAGTCCACATTAAATGCAAAGCACCATCCCCAAATGATGAAGCTAAATGTTGAAACCTGGTTCAAAGTCCCTCTGATGCTAAAATAAGCCCAGAAAAGCATTTGCTGCAGTTCTTGGAGATCTATTAAAGGACATCATTCACAGTGGGCACCAAGTCAAACCCTCGCTCGTCATCAGTGTTGGCTGCAGTGCAAAGAATTTGAACCATTTGGGGGAGGAATAGGGTCAGAGCTTCACAAATAATTCTTTCCCTTAGGTTGCTAAAATTGTAATGAAGGGGATTACTGACAGGTGCACAGCACACAGAACTTTCCCAGCCTTTATCTCAGATGGCAACAACCTTGGAGAGAAAGTGGTAGTTGTAATAACAATAATAGTCACTAACATTTATTAAGTACCTGTTGTGTGCTGGGCATCAATTCTAAACACTTCACATACATTGTCCCTTTCAATCTTATACTGTGAAATAGAGTGAGTATTCTCACTTTTTCAGGCCAGTATCTTATGACTCAAAGTAGTCAAATGACATTCCCAAGTTCACCAAGCTAATAAAGATGTAGAATTTGTAGCCATTTATTTAGACTTCATACCCAGAGTGATTTCCACAACTGCATATTTCCTCAACTTTGATTTTTTTTGGAGAGACAATAGTTTAGCAGTAAAGAGTGCTGGATTCAGTCATGGTCTTTCTAGCTGTATAATTTTGGACAAGTTGCTTTTAGCTATATGTCTCAATTTCCATCTGTAGAATGAGGATCATAATATTTATCTCTAGGACTTAAGATCAAACAAAACAATACATATCAAGCATTGAGCCAAAGCCTGACCTATAATGAACATCAAAGAAAACACAAAACACTGGTACATATCTGATTTTTCTAGACTTTGTTTTCTCACATAGTGGGTCAAGGCCAGGATAGTATAATGTCATTGGGGTTCAATGCCCATCATCTAGACTTTCAGAGGAATCACACTCCCCCACTTTCAAGCTCTTGAAAAGCCTCCTTCCCTGGAATGTGTACCTGTCACAGGACAGCTTCTAGGACTGAAAGAGTGTTTGGCAAGAGTGAGCACTTGACTCTACCTACTGTTCCCCTGAGAACTTAGGCCTTTAGGACTAAGGTGCCTTTTGTTGAACTATTTTGAAGTAACCATGTCAATTTCATGCTGGTTTCTGATGGCTGGAGAGCTTCTAAGGGAGCAAATATTTCCCTGAAATGGCCACAGAAAAAGCAAATATCAGAGCTAGAAAAGGATTGAGGCATCAGTCCTCCAAACATGTCCTTGTACTGTGATAAAACAAGGGCCACAGGAGGAAAGAGCCTTGACAAGATCCCTGCAAAATCAGTGACAGAGCCAGTGGCAGATTCAAAGCCTCTGACTCCCAGGCCACCACCAAACCCAACATAGAAACATCATAGAGCACAGAATACCTGCAGAGGAGGCAGTGAGGGCCAGTGAGAGGCCTAACGTCTACTGGCCTGACCTCTGGTTTCTGGCCCAGGCCTCTCTATTTGTCTCCAGGTTCCTTCTTCATCAACTTTCCTCTTAGAATCACAGAAGTGGTGTCCTGCTGCCAGCTTATTAACAATAGTCAAGACAGGTTTTAAATAGTGACCATAATCAGGGTCTGCTCTTGGGTAGCACTGAGGACCTGAGAAACATCTTTCTTCATCAGGCCCGAATTAGAGCAGCCTCTGAAGAGGGTCTTGATCGATCAGGCCTCCTCTCAGCCCTGTGGGTCTGATTTCCTTTCTCAAATAATCACTACACTTTTCTTATGATCATGGAGTGTTTACTGGATGTGTGCAATGCCTCAAGTGCAGTCTGGAATTTGGAAATGAATGTAATTCTTAACCACCTACTGGCAGCACTACCTCTTTAAGAACCAGGAACTTGTAATCTCTGCCATCCGGTCCCATGTTGGAGAATTAGTAATTACAAATCAGTCAACCTGTGTTTCCAGCCCAGACTCTATCTCCCTTCAAGGTAAAATGATCTGGAGAGAAAAGTCTGTGATTAAGTGGGGCCGGCCATACTACTTCCAGCCTACGTTCGTTACTTAGAACAGGAATCCACCCCTCTAAGCTTCAATGTTGTCATCTATAAAATGAGCTTACCTGGTCTACCTATTGTGTTGCTACGAGGATTCATTCAGCAAAAATGTAGTAAGCACTGATCTAGAGATACCCTAGTGAAAAAGACTATAAAAAAGAGACCCTTGGGTGGCACCTATAGCTCAAGCGACTAAGGCACCAGCCACATACACCAGAGCTGACAGGTGCACAGCACACAGAACTTTCCCAGCCTTTATCTCAGATGGCAACAACCTTGGAGAGAAAGTGGTAGTTGTAATAACAATAATAGTCACTAACATTTATTAAGTACCTGTTGTGTGCCGGGCTTCAATTCTAAACACCGGCCCAGACCTGCCAAACAATGACAACTACAACCAAAAAATAGCTGGGTGTCATGGTGGATGCCTGTAGTCCCAGCTACTTGGGAGGCTGAGGCAAGAGAATCGCTTAAGCCCAGGAGTTGGAGGTTGCTGTGAGCTGTGATGCCATAGCACTCTATACACAGGGTGATATCTTGAGGCTCCGTCTCAAAAAAAAAAAAAAAAAAAAAAAGAGACC
>CAUYPK010089603.1:0-13800 GCA_963574355.1 Loris lydekkerianus | reverse complement strand
CATCCATCCATCCATCCATCCATCCATCCATCCATCCATCCATATATCCATCCATCTATCCATCCATCAAAAGTAGATCACAATGATCAAAGCCTAGTCTTCCAACCAAGAGAAGAGAAATCAAGTGTCAGCCAGTTGCAGGAAGGGGTACCCCAGGAGTATGCTTTTAGGAACAGGGTATCCAAGGGAATTACTGCCCTTCTAGATGCCTTGACCTTTCTCTGGACACTCTGAGAGTTTAAGAAGTAGAGAGACTATGTGAGAGCCTTTGAAGACCAAGGATCCTGTGCTGTCATCCCCATGTAGTGGAAGGAAGCCCTGGGCACAGACTACAGGAGGCCCGGGGAGGAAGGGGAAGCCAGTGCCTCCAGCCAGGGCCTCCAGTCAAGCTGTGTGCTGTTGGCCTGTGGCTGAAGGGTCTCAGGATATTGTCCAGCCTGGAATCACTTACGTGACTCCTCCTCCCACATCAGAGAGTCCAGTGCCCTTCATCATACCCATAACAGCCCTGCCCGGGCTGCCAGCCTCGAGGGCTCTCTGCTCTCCGAGCCAGCTGAGCTGCGGCAGTGGGGAGTGCCTGCCCTCTAAGCGGCGCTGTGACCTGCATCCTGACTGCCAAGATGGCTCAGATGAGGATGGCTGTGGTATGTGCTGGGGGTAGGGGCAGTGCTGAGGGTGCCCACTCTTGTGTGAGTCCCACTGAGCCCTGGCCCGCCTGTCCCCTTGCAGTGGACTGTGTGCTGGCAGCCTGGTCCAGCTGGAGCAGCTGTAGCCACAGCTGTGGCCTGGGCTTAACCTTCCAACACCGAGAGCTTCTGCGACCTCCCCTGCTGGGGGGCAGCTGCCCGCACAACCAGCTGCGCAGCCAGTCCTGCTTCATGCAGGCCTGTCCAGGTAACCCTGCAGACCAATCTCCTCAAGAAAGCCCCTGCACCCAAGGGGAACTGGGGCCACCCTCCCACCCCTCTGCACCTCAGGCCCCTTCAGATGGGGAACCTGGGGTGTGTTCTCATCCAAGATCCTTACCAGGGGAAGTGCCCTGCTCTCCTTCAGGGACCCCAGTGTCCAGCCTCTGGCTCTCTAGGGGGCCACTGCCTTTCTGATGTCTCAATCTCATACCCACAAAAGGCCTGTCAGGAAACCTGCTCCCTGGCCTGCCCCTCCTTTCCTGCCTCTGTCCCTTCATCCAGAATTGAAATGGAATAACGGTGACTCCTGCCTAAGGAGGCACCAAGAGGATGAAGGGAGTTTGGAGTATGAGGGTGTTTGGAGCCCACCCAGCTGTGCCATTGCCTCTGGACCCCACACTGAAGCCTTGTTGCCCTTTTGTTCTGTGAATCTGAGGGAGTGGCCCACCATCTGCCCACCTCTGTGTAATCCACAGAGGGGCTCCCCTCACCAAGGGTTTCCTCAGCCTCACTTCTGACTCCCACCCTGGCTTTGGTGGTCTTACTTCTACTGCTGCCCCTGGAGGCACTTGCTGTAGGCTTCCTGAAGTCCCAGCTCCTCTCCCAGGCCCATAGCTTTCCTATAGGCCCCTACCCAGCACACACACACACACACACACACACACCCCACTGCCTTGCTCTCTGTAACACAGGATGTGCCTTCTGGCTCTTCCTGGTTGACTGTGTTCTTTCTCCCACAGTGGCTGGGGCGTGGGCCATGTGGGAGGCCTGGGGACCCTGCAGTGTCTCCTGTGGGGGTGGCCATCAGAGTCGCCAGAGAAGATGTGTGGACCCTCCACCCAAGAATGGTGGTGCCCCTTGCCCTGGGGCCTCCCAAGAGAGGGCACCTTGTGGCTTGCAGTCCTGCACAGGTGGCACAGGTGGGGGAAATGGGCTGGGGCCTGGGTACCCCAGGAGGGAGCCTGTGGGCATGGGGCTGTTGGAGCAGGTCTTGGCCTCCTGGTGCCATGCCCACTTGGTGTCTATCACCCCCAGACTGTGGGCTGGGCCTTGTGCATGTGAGTGCTGATCTGTGCCAGAAGGGGCTGGTACCCCCATGCCCACCCTCCTGCCTGGATCCTGAGGCCAACAGTAGCTGCAGTGGGCACTGCATGGAGGGTAAGCAGAGATGCAAGCAGCAGAGCATAGGCCCCGCCCTAGGCCACCAACCCCCACCCTCTAGCCACACTCCTTGCTGCCTGACCGCCTTGGAACCTTGGAACCGAGTGCCCTCTCTCCTCCTCCAGGGTGCCGCTGTCCCCCAGGGCTCCTCCTCCATGATTCTCGCTGCCTGCCCCTCTCTGAGTGCCCCTGCCTTGTGGGTGAAGAGCTGAAGCAGCCAGGGGTGTCCTTCCTCCTGAACAACTGCAGCAGATGGTGAGGGGTGGCTGCACCAGGGGAGGGCACTGTGCCTGGGGACCCCAGTCCTGATGGACTGCTCACTGCTTCCTTCCCTGCAGCATGTGTGAGAAGGGGGTGTTGCTGTGCCAGCCAGGAGGCTGCCCCCTGCCCTGTGGCTGGTCAGCCTGGTCCTCTTGGGCTCCCTGTGACCGCTCCTGTGGCTCTGGAGTGAGAGCCAGGTTCAGGTGTGCGAGGCAGAAGGAAGTGGGAACAGGGTGGAGAGGGAGAGGCTCAGGTTCAGGCCAGCCCCAAGGGGAAGGGAGTGGAGGGAGGACAAGGGGACAAAGGGGGCAGAACGAAGGACAGGAGAAGAGGAGCAGGTGCCCAGGGCTGCTCTTTCCCCAGGTCTCCCTCCAACCCTCCAGCGGCTTCTGGGGGTGCCCCATGTGAAGGCGACAGGCAAGAACTGCAGGCCTGCCACAGGGAGTGTGGGACAGGTACAGCCAGGAGCTTCCTTCCTGTTCCCAACTCTGTGTCTGAGAGGAAGCCCTGAAAGTGGCCCTGGTGGGTGGAGCTTTGAGTGGGGATGAAAGGCTCCCTGTGCAACTGGCCTGTCCTGTTCTCCCCCTCTCAGAAGTGCTGGGCTGGACGCCCTGGACATCTTGGTCCTCCTGCTCCCAGAGCTGCCTTGCCCCTGGTGGGGGCCCAGGCTGGCGCAGTCGCTACAGGCTCTGCCCCAGCCCCAGGGACACATCCTGCCCAGGAGAGGCCACCCAGGAGGAGCCCTGCAGCCCCTCTGTGTGCCCAGGTATGTTCCAGGCATGGGATGGGATGAGGGGTAAAGAAGGGTGACCCCTTCTGCTCATTTGGGGGCCAGGGTGGGAGTACACCTGGCTGTTGTCCTGGAGCCTCTTCCTGTCCCAGCCACTCCCCCCCAGAACACCAGCACACAACTAACAGAGGGGGCTGCCTGATGCAGTGCTTGGGACACCCTAGAAGGGTAGACTTTGGTGGGGGCTGAGAGCTGCAGTTAAGACCCTGCAGCCACTCAGCTCCATCCCTCCCACATCCCCTCCTGGGCCTTTGCCTGTGTCTGTGACCCTGGACTCCGCTCTTCCTGACAGAGCCCAGCATCTGGGGCCTGTGGACTATCTGGTCCACCTGCTCTGCTCCCTGTGACGGGGGCATCCAGACCCGTGGACGCATTTGCTCTGGCCCAGTTCCTGGGAATTCCACCTGCCAGGGCCCCCACAGTCAGACCAGGGACTGCAATGCACAGCCTTGCACAGGTACCAGGTTCCCACCTCATTCTCCAGCTCCTCTTAGGGATTTTAGCCTTTTCCCCACACTCACCTTCACATGTCACTGCCCTCTGACTCTAGGACAGGTGATGCCTTGAGCTGAGGGAGACTAGAGGATTCCTTGTGTCTTCTCTGACCCTTGCCCTCTCCCACCCTTTGGGAACCAGGCTTGGGTTCTTAGCTCTTCATCTTTGTGGGGGGCAAGCCTCCTTCCTGGGAGAACAGACTCCTCCAAGGGCATCAAGCTGGCCTTCCCTTGGGCAGAACCCACTCATGGCCAGAACAGGGGGTAGCAGGAGCCCCAGACCCTTATTGTTTGGCCCTCCCTTATCCCAGGTGACTGGTTCTGTTCTCAAGGATATTTACATTAAAGTGGAGCAAAGTCATGATCCCTTACTGATGACATTCCAGACACTGGAACAAGTGTGGGGGGATGGCAGGCAAGAGGGGGCTCCCTCAGGCTTGGTCCTGCCTAACAGGCTGCCTCCCAGTCACCTGCATGTGTATTCCCTTCCACCCCTCAATCCCCCTTCTCTTCCCTCCCCACCTACCCCTGTCGAGACATGCTGTGTCTGCCTTCTCCTCCAGCCCAGTGCCCAGGGAACATGGTATTCCGCTCAGCAGAGCAGTGTCACCAGGAGGGGGGTCCGTGCCTGCGGCTATGCTTGGCTCAGGGCCCTGGAGTAGAGTGCACAGGCTCCTGCACCCCCGGCTGCACCTGCCCCCCTGGCCTCTTCCTGTACAATGCCAGCTGCCTGCCCCTCAGCCAGTGCCCCTGCCAGCTGCATGGGCAGATCTATGCTCCAGGAGCAGTGGGTCACGTGGATGCCTGTAACAACTGGTAGGACATAGCCTGGGGCTGGGGGCAGGGAGGGGCTGGTGGCTCCTGAGGTGGGCAGGCATGGGCTTACTGTCACACACACAACCTGGTAAGATGGGGGTGTCCTGCCTCCATTCCCCAACCCAGAGCATCCACGGGTGCCAGGCACAGGTCCTGGGAATACTAAAGCCACTGAGGTCCTGCCCAGCCTGTGTAGGTGTCCATGAGGGATGGTGGTCATACCCGTTTGATTTATGGGAAGATTGGGCCTCAGATTAATGCAGCGATTTTTGATGGAACTAGAGATTGGAAAGGGGCTTCTCGTCCCTCCTCCCAGTTTCCTGTGTTCCTCTCTCCTAAATATAAATAACTCCTTTCCTGGGATCCACCTGATTTCGGCTCAGAAATCTTGAAGTGCCCAATACTCAAATCTGACACCACCATCTGCCAGCAGAGGGCGGTTAACCCACCCTCTCTTTTCTTTTTCTTTTTTCTTTTTCTTTTTTCTCTTTCTCTTTCTCTTTTCTCTTTTTTCTTTCTTTCTCTTTTCTTTTTTCTTCTTCCTTTTTCTTTTCTATCCCCATCCCCTCCCTCAGTTCCCTCCTTCATTTTTCTCCTTCTCACCTCCTTTTCTCTCTTGATTTTTATTTCTTACATTCTTTTTGTGGATCCTCCAGTATTTAACAAATAAGTTTTAAAACATGTACTGAAAACTAAAAATAAAGTGCCCAGTTTTTCCTCCCAGGAAAAACTTTCTAGTTCCCTCCTACCTGGCCCTGCCTCTCCAGGTCATTTCTAAACAGTGTTTAGTAAGTACAAATGGAATAAAAAGCATAAAAAGGTGACTGCTGATGAAGCCAGGGGACAAAGGGAAATCACAGTGCCTGGGGCATCTTGGCTGACGGTGGTGTGGGGTCCCTGGGTGAGGATCCTGGTCCCATCATGAACTTCGCATGGGACATGGGCAACTCCACATGACTTTAGTCTGCAGAATTTAGCCTCCAAGTTGGGGCCCTGGTGCTCAGTACCCCCAAAGGCAGCTGGCTTTCTCTTTTACTTGGTGGGCTTGGTGGTCCTGTGGCTTCCCCTGGGGCAGACACACAGTGCTCAAGGGCAGGGGCTGACTGTGGCCATGGGGCTGGGCCTCACTGACCCCTTTCTCTGCAGCACCTGTACCTCTGGTGAGATGGTGTGCACCTTGGAGCTCTGCCCAGGTACCTCCACGTTCGGGATCCCAGCCAGGCAGTGGTGGGTCCTTAGGGACCACTAGAGATTTGGGCCCCTCCAGAGATAAACTTCTGGGAGTGCTGGTGTTCAGGGAAGTGGGGTTGCAAGATGCCATGGCCGTGTTTCACCCATATTGCCCTCCCCCACCCCACACCCTGGCAGTGGCTTGTGGCTGGAGTCCCTGGACCCCATGGAGTCTCTGCAGCCGCAGCTGCAATGTGGGCATTCGGCAGCGCTTCTGGGCAGGCACTGCACCCCCAGCTGCTTTTGGGGGTGCCGAGTGCCAGGGCCCCAAAATGGAGGCTGAATTCTGCAGCTTACGGCCATGTCGAGGTGCGAGCTCCTTGAAGAACCTTCTAGAAAGAAGTCAAAATATTCCCATCACCCCACACACAGCAGGACAAGAAGGGGGTAGTAGCCCTGAGAAGTACAAGAGACTTGTATGCTCAGTTTGGCGCCCAGAGACCCCCTGAAAGTCCATTCCCTATGGAGACCCTCCCTAGAGTAGTCCCAGATCCTCCCCAGAGGCCAGCTCAGCTCTGGGCTAAACCCCACAGCCTACCCAGATGTGAAGTCTCCTAAGGTGGGACATGACATTTCAGGCAAAGTGGACAGAGGAGGTGCCGTAGGGTCCCTGGGTGGGAGGAAGAGCAGGTATGCTGGGTATGGGAGGCAAGCCCTGCAGTGACCAGGTGCCACCCCCCAGGTCCTGGTGGGGAGTGGGGCCCTTGGTCTCCGTGTTCTGTGCCCTGCGGTGGTGGCTACAGGAACCGCACCCGAGGCAGTGGCCTGTACAGCCCTATGGAGTTCTCCACCTGTGGCCTGCAGCCCTGTGCAGGTGAGGGCTGCTCGTTCTCATCCCCATGAACCTAGAGCATTACCACCACCTCCCTGTCACCCCAGCACAGCCCTGTCCCTCAGCCCTCCTTCAGCCCTGACAACAACCCCTCCTGGGCCCAGAGCTGATGCCTCTCCCAAGTTGGGAGCTCAGAGGAAAGCTGAGTGGGTTGTCAATTTCTGTGTTTCTAGGGCCAGTGCCTGGCATGTGTCCCAAGGGCAAGCAGTGGCTAGACTGTGCCCAGGGCCCTGCCTCCTGTGCAGAGCTCAGCACCTCAAGAGGGACTAACCAGACCTGTCACCCTGGCTGCTACTGCCCACCTGGGATGCTCCTGCTGGTATGTCCCCCTGCCTGGACATAGCTCGGACCTCCTTGGGATCTGGAGACCTGAGGTGGTAGGGAAGGGATAAGCAGGATGTGAACAGAGGCAGAGCCAAGAGTATGGGATCCTGCAGAGTAGAGGAAAGGGCACTGCATTTAGGGGTCCTGGCTTAGCTCCAGCGGGACGAGCAGGTGACCCTGGGCAACCTCATCCTTCTCTTCCTGGACCTCTTCTTGTTTGAAAGGTGGTGATTGGTCTAACAGTGGTTCTCAACCTGTGGGTCGTGACCCCTTTGTAACAATGAAAATACATGGCGGCATTAGGAAGGTTGAGAACCACTGGTCTAGAAGGTCCTATGAGTCATCCCTGCTCAAGGGCTCTGTCCTCTGTGTTATCACCTGTTATTTACTGAGCACCTATGTATGTTCAGTTTGGGGCTGGGCTACATTATGGGGAAAAGCAACCTCCCCTCGAGAAGTGCCCAGTCTGGGAACCAGATGCAGAGCCCCAGACGAGGACAGAGGCAGGAAGTGAACTCTGCACATGTGGAGCAGGTTGGACAAATGTGGTCCTGACCTGACCATCAGAGACTGGAGGATGTGGAGGTGACTGAGACATGCCAGCTGCATGGTAGAGTCTGAACATGGATCACAGTGCCACTGTGCAGCCGTGGGGCATGGTTAAGGGATAGGTTCCAGTCAGATCTGAGTCCAACTCAGGCTCTTCCTAGTAATAGCTCCATGAGCTTTGACCAGTGTTCTCCTGCCTCAGTTTCTATTTTATGGTAAAATAATTGGGGTAAAATTATACCTAGTCACAGGAATCAGATTCCCTAGGGACTGCCTACAAACCTCAATGTCTTTGACTTTGAATCATGTGCTACTAGACAGTGGTTTCTTTCAAATTTGAATAACTTCCGTCCAAACTTATAGGGCACATCATCTTCCTCTGTTGTTATTTTGTTGATGAAAATGTGGGCTTTGGCTTGGCGCCCGTAACTCAGTGGTTAAGGGTGCTGGCCATGTACATCCAGAGTGGCGGGTTCAAACCCGGCCCAGGCCTGCTAAACAACAATGACAACTGAAACAAACAAACAAAAAATAGCCAGGCGTTGTGCCTGCTGTAGTCCCAGATATTTGGGAGGCTAAGGCAAGAGAATCGCTTAAGCCCAAGTGTTAGAAGTTGCTGTGAGCTGTGATACCACAACATGCTACAGAGGGCGACATAGTGTGACTCTGTCTCTAAAAAAAAAAAAGAAAGAAAGAAAAAAGAAATGTGGGCTTTTTCTACTGTTGCTGTACACACTGAATTGCACATTTCACATGTTCATAGTGAATTTCACAGGCCATTGACAGTTTAGTCTCATGTCCTTCAATTAAAGATGGTCTTTTTCTCCCAGAAATTGGAGGGTCCACATCCCCACAGCCCCTAGGCCTGTGTTTGCCTGCAAGGTGGGTAGGGGGAGGCAGTGTGTATGTAGTAGGAGAGTGGGTGGCATTTGATGAGAGTCCTAGTTGAGGAATTAGGTGTTGGCTCTGACTGGGGAGGGAGCAGGCCAGGCCCACTTGGGAGCCAGAAGATGATAAGAGAGTTTTAATTCCAGAACAACATGTGCGTGCCCACCCAGGACTGCCCCTGCTCCCACGGCGGGCGCCTCCACGCCCCAGGCAGTGTTGTGCGAAGGCCATGTGAGAACTGGTGAGACACAGCCCCACCCCGCTGTGGTCCTGGGCCCTCTGAGGACCATGGAGGCTTCTCCACCCCAGAGGCTGCACCTGCCTGCCCCTCTCCCAGGCCCACCTGTGTACCCTCTGCAGCTTCTCACTCTTTCCTTTGACTGCTGCAACAAAGCATTGTTGGGGGGGTGGGCCTTGAACAGGCCTGAGGGTCCCACTGGCAGGGCTGGCTCCTTGCAGGCAGTGAGGGAGACTCCACCCAGGCCTCTCTCTTCTGGTAGTTTGCCCACAATCTTTGGCTGTCCTTGGTTAGTACTAGGCCATCGTCTCCTGTCTCTCCTTGTCATCTCCCCCCTGTGTAGCCTGCTGTACACATTTCCTCTTCCCAGGACATGAGTTACCCTGGATTAGGGCCCACCCTAGTAAGTTTGCTTTAACTCCAGCTATAAAGAGCCAATATCCAAATACGCACAGGTGCCAGGCCAGGTATTGAACATATGGATCTGGGGGAACACAGTGCAACCCCCCAAAACCCCCTAACCCCAATGCCCCCTCAGCTCCTGCATCTCTGGGCTCATCACCAACTGCAGCTCCTGGCCATGTGAGGAGGGTAAGAGAGTCCCCTCTCTGACTTGCACCAAGCTCCTCATAGCGGCAGGGCCTCAGGCTGGGGGAGGATGGCCATAGGCAGGCAGGAGGTGTGTCCCTCCTCTCCAGTGTGGGCTTGCTCCCTGCACCCCCTCCCTGTGTACCTCTCACAGGTCAGCCCACGTGGTCACCCTGGACCCCCTGGAGTGAGTGCTCTGCCTCCTGCAGCCCTGCCCGACGCCATCGGCACCGCTTCTGCACCAGGGCCCCCAGCACACCACCATTCAGGATCACTCTGCTGCTCCATACAGCTACACCGGGTTCTCCCTGCCCAGGCCCTGAGGCTGAGGAGGAGCTATGCCTCCTACCAGGGTGTGACCGTGAGTGCCTGCCAGTAGTCCCTCCCCTGAAGCCCCAGGTAACACCCACTGGTTGACATAACCTGTGCATGCCACCATGTTGCATCAGTGTTGCAGGCCTGACCAGCCCCTCCTCACTCCTTCTTCTCCTGTTCCTGCAGGAGCTGGGGGCTGGGGGCCATGGGGACCCTGGTCTCCCTGCAGTCAGAGCTGTGGGGGAGGCCTGAGAAGCCGGACTCGAATCTGTGACCAGCCCCCACCCCAGGGGCTGGGGGATTATTGTGAGGGGCCTCGGGCCCAGGGGGAAGCTTGCCAGGCCTTGCCATGTTCAGGTACTGCCATGGATGGGGGTGGGGGCCAGGAGCAGAGGAGGAGAAGCTGGATGGAGCAGCGCAGGGAGCCAGCGTGGGTGGGCATCCACATAGCTCTCAACCCACCATGTTTCCCCAGTGACCAACTGCACTACTATCGAAGGAGCTGAGTACAGCCCCTGTGGCCCTCCCTGTCCTCGCTCCTGTGATGACCTAGTGGTGAGTCCCACCTGACCTCTGACCTGAGACTTACTTTGTGGGAGGGCAGGATGCAAGATGTGGTTTTGGACTCAGGTCTCTTTTGCCTGGCACTGAAGGGGACACCTGGGGGTCCTGGGCTATAGTTCACAGTCAGCACACAGCAGGCTGAGCCCCTAGGCCCAGAGAGATGAGGCAAATACAGATAGGGATGGTCCCCACAGACTTGTCCTGGGGTGAGGGAGACAGAGCTCATCGAAGAACAGACCAGTGATTAGAGCTATGAGAAATACGGAGGTGCTTTGAGGTCCTGGGTGGGAGCTGCCAGTGGGAGGTCCGGGAAAGGAAGAGGAAGGTCCAGAAGGAAGAAGAAGAGGAGGAGTGGCCTGGCTCTCAGCCACTGCAAGGGCCCCCAGCTCCTTCCCAAACTGCCTCCCTCACCTAGCCAACTCTCAGGGTCCCCTGAGATCCAGGGATGTCTGGAACATGCCTCGGTTTGCAGGTCATTGGTCTGGGTCATCCACAATGAACTCCTGACCCTGAGAGTTGGGGCTTAAAATTTAGGGAACACCCGGTTCCAGATTCACTCCCCAGGGGAGCTGGGGGGATGCTCCCCGGAAACTTGAAAGGGAACTCAGAGGCTGGCTCATCCCTTCCTGCCCTCCTTAAAACCCCAAGGCATGTGTTTCATAAAGCACAGAGCCTCTGGACGGAAGTGTCTCTTTTCTCTCCCTCTGGACCTCTGTTCCTCCCACTTCAGCCTCCTCTTTCGGTCATCTCCCTTCAGAGTGGTCTGTGATCTCCCAGACACCCTGCCCTACCCACAAGCCCCTATTCCTGCTGACTGGAGCCCTCTCTTGTTATTTCCACAGCACTGCGTGTGGCGCTGCCAGCCCGGCTGCTACTGCCCTGCAGGCCAGGTGTTGAGTGCCGATGGGGCCATCTGTGTGCATCCGGGTCACTGCAGCTGCCTGGACCTGCTGACTGGGAAGAGGCATCATCCAGGTGCCCAGCTGGCCCAGCCCGATGGCTGTAACTACTGGTGAGGGGGAACTGTGCATGGCAGGAGGCAGGGATGCCAGCTGACAGTCACACTACCCCCCAACAGTCCCCAAGAGGATGCAGGGCAGGCACCATGACCCGTCTGATAGGTGGGGAGACAAGGTGGTCAGCTCAGAATGTCTGCTGGGGGTGGGGGCTGGGGGCAACAAGTGTGGCATTGGCACCTGCTGTCTGGTCATGCACAGTACCTGCAGTCCCTCTTCAGTAGAACATGTCAGCTGGTGACATTTGAGAATACCATCTCAGTGGGACAGGAAGCAGGCTCTGGAGGGGCAAGAGTGCGGGAATTGAGGGGCATAGACCCTAAACCTTGAAGAACTAGGGAGTGTAGGGGTGAAAGGAAGGCAGAGAGGGCCAGGAAGGTGGAGGGATGGGGCAGGCCAGACCCAGCTGCTGCCTCTTCCTCCCTCCCCATCTGTTTCTCCCACCAGCACCTGCCAGGAGGGGAGGCTGAATTGCACAGACCTGCCCTGCCCAGGTATGTGCCCGGCCTGGAGGGAAGAAAGGAGAGGTGGTCCCACCACACAGGGGGCCTGGCCCTAGGAGAGGAATGGCTGTACACAGTGCCTACCATTCTCCTCACAGTGCCTGGCAGCTGGTGCCCGTGGTTGGAGTGGACGGTGTGCTCCCAGCCCTGCAGGGGCCAGACGAGGACCCGATCCAGGGCCTGCGCCTGCCCTGCTCCTCGGCACGGAGGCACCCAGTGCCCCGGGGAAACTGGGGAGGCAGGGGCCCAGCATCAGAGGGAGGCCTGCCCCAGCCCCAGCACCTGCCCAGGTGTGCTGTCCCCAGAAGGCCTGTGACCCCCTGAATGCCCCAAACCTCCGCTCCAACCCAAATAACCTGGGGCCTCTGGGCTTCCTAAGGCAGATGAGTCTCTCTTCCTGGCACAGTGAATGGAGCCTGGAGCCCCTGGGGACCATGGTCTCCCTGTGATGCATGCCTGGGACAGTCACATCGCAGCCGGGAATGCAGCCAACCCCCCACCCCTGAGGGAGGGAGGCCCTGCCCTGGGGGCCACACCCAGAGTCGCCCTTGTCAGGACAATTCCACACGGTGTGCAGGTGAGAGCCTTGGAGAGGTCTGGGAGATGCCAACTCTGACCTCTGACCCCCCTATACACACTCATGTCACTCCCTTCAAAGGACAGTGCTCAGGTCACTATCCATGGAACTGGGCAAGGTGGCAGGTCTGGGCAGGGAGGGCTGAGGTAAGAGGGCTGGTCACCTGAATGCCAGGAATCCCTCAGGATGGCCCCTGCAGCACCCACCCTCTCTGTTTCTCTCCTACGCAGACTGCGGGGGTGGCCAGAGCTTGCTTCCCTGTGGGCAGCCCTGCCCCCGCTCCTGCCAGGACCTGTCCCCAGGGAGTATGTGCCAGCCAGGCCCAAACAGCTGCCAGCCCAGCTGTGGGTGTCCCGCCGGCCAGCTCTCCCAGGATGGGCTCTGTGTGCCCCCAGCCCACTGCCGCTGCCAGTACCAGCCTGGAGCCAGGGGTCAGTGCCTCCCTTCCTCATTCCCCATCCCCCATCCCTCATGCCCCAGCCCCCAGCCCACCACTGCACGACAGCTCACAGGGCCCAACCTGAGCTGCCAGCTGGGAATGGGCAGCTATTTCTCCAGCCCTCAAGGGTTTATATGTCTTTCTGTGTGCCCCAGTGTCAACCCACATCCCAGGGCTGGTCCAGGTGGGAGCTTCTACCTCCCTTGCCAGGACCCAGGGCACCACAGAATGAAGGCTGACAGGCAGGGGAATAGAGGGGCTGATGGGGGTTGCTGAGCCATCCAGAGTCTTTACTCACCACTCTTATGTCCCCCAGGGATCCCCAAGAACCAAAGCCGGTTGGTAGGGTCTGGGCTCAGCTCCTGGGAGAGCCTGGAACCAGGAGAGGTGGTAACTGGGCCATGTGACAACTGGTAAGCTAAGAGGGGTAAGATTTTGGAGCCTTGGGGCAGTGGGCTGGGACCTCTCTCTGAAGTCCACTTCTTTGTCCCCAGCACCTGTGTGGCAGGCATCCTGCAATGCCAGGAGGTGCCCAGCTGTCCTGGCCCTGGGATGTGGGGCTCCTGGGGCCCCTGGGAGGACTGCAGCTTTTCATGTGGGGGAGGGGAGCAATTGCGTTCAAGGCGCTGTGCTCAGCCTCCCTGCCCAGGGTCTGCCCGCCAGAGCCGTGTGTGCAACACCCAGGTCTGCAGAGGTGAGACTCAGCCAGCCTGAGCCCTTAACACCCTCACTAACCTTTCATGCTCACCCAACCTTGAACCTGGCTCATAGGTGCCTCCTGGGCTCTTCCTACCCACCCCTGGCAGTCAGGGCCTTGGGCAGGAACCAGGCACTGACAAGGATATTGTCTTAGAGGCAGGCTGCCCCGCCGGCCGCTTGTACCGTGAGTGCCAGCCTGGCGAGGGCTGCCCCTTCTCCTGCGCCCACATCACACAGCAGGTGGACTGCTTCTCTGATGGCTGTGAGGAGGGCTGCCACTGCCCTGAGGGCACCTTCCAGCACCACCTGGCCTGTATCCAGGTCAGAACCCAGCAAGCCAGGAGCCCAGAGCCCTGCCTGCCCCTCACCTGTCACAGTGTTAACTGTGGACCCTGTGGCCTTGACTGGCACCGCTCCCTCATGTGATCCCAGGCAGCACCTGGGCTCTTGAGGTCGCTGGGGCCTCTGCAGGCAGAGTTAGAGACCCTGCGGTACATGCGGGGGGGGGGGGGGGGGGGGAGGGACACCCACCCCGGGTCCCTGGACCCCAGCCACTGGGGACTACCGGCGGCCCGCAGGGATGGCAGGGGGCAAGCCCCCCCGATAGC